>CAUYON010096378.1:0-37236 GCA_963573935.1 Arctocebus calabarensis
CTTTATATAGTGATCAAGAAAATGCCATGAAGGCTATCTGTAACAGTACGATCAAAACATTTTTGAATGTATATGAATCGTGCCCTATGATTGCACCAATGTACAGAATTATGATTCAATAAAATTATAAAAAAAAATCAGAATATCCATTTTTCAATTTTAGTTGTTTGCATTTCTATGATGTAAATTCTTTTCACTTCCCCAAAGATTCTGGAATGCCTGGTACACATACAACCATTAGGAAGAATGGAGTATGGAAATCTGGGAGGGGAAATATGCTCCTTATTTTTCTTTATGTACTTGTGTGGCAAATGTTAAAAAAAAAAACAAAACAACTGTATCTGGACACGTGACTGAATAAAGGATAGTGAGGAGAAATAAGGACACCTGGAACTCACAGAGAGCCCAAGAAATGCTCTGTTTTTGCAGGACAAGGAGCAATAGTTCTATCATACTTACCAACAGGTTAAAGAGAAAGCGTGACTCGACCTCTAGGTGATGTCAATTACACATGGAGGTCTTCAATAAATATTTCTGAGTAGTGATAATATATTACAATTATTGAGCATGTGTTATATTCTAGGCACTGCTATAAGTACTGTACTTATATTACCTCATTTAATTCACATAGTGACCTTGATAAATATGTACTCTTATTATCTTCATTTTACAGATGAAAACATTGGACTATCATCAGCTATTTAAACTATACAATCTCAGTTAAGTTATTTCATTTCATTGTTCCCCACCACTTCTAGCTTTTCTTTTCTATAAACTAAAATAGTATACTAGAGCAAAAGCCATCTTCATCAATTTATTCTAGGCATTTGGTAATTCTTTGAGGTTTTTTTTTTTTTTTTTTGAGACCGTCTCACTTATTAACCCTCGGTAGAGTGCTGTGGTGTCACAGCTCACAGCAACCTCCAAACTCCTTGGGCTTAGGTGATTCTCCTGCCTTAGCCTCCTGAGTAGCTGGGACTACAGGCACCTGCCACAACCCCTGGCTATTTTTTTGTTGCAGTTTGGCCGGGGTTGGGTTTGAACCCACCACCCTCGGTATACGGGACCAGTGCCTTACTCACTGAGCCACAGGCATTGCCTTTGATATTATTTTTTTAAGTGTAAAAGTGTAAAGTCCATTACTGTACATATATACCTCAGGTTATGACCTCCTAACCATGTCACATATGGTAGGGCTATTCCCTTCCTGTACGTATATACCTCAGGCATGACCTCCTAACCGTGTCATTTATGGTAGGGCTATTGCCTTCCTTGATATGAACATTATGTGTTTATTAAGATAGCTTAACACCATTGGATTACAAGCTGTGGTATATGTATACCATAGAATACTATTCAGCCATTAAAAAAATGGAGACTTTACATCCTTTGTGTTAACTTGGATGGAAGTGGAACGCATTAGTCATAGTAAAGCATTGCAAGAAAGGAGAAGCATGAATCCTATGTATTCAATTTTGATATGAGGACAATTAATGACATTTAATTACACAGTGGGGGGGTGGGAGAAGGGCAACACACAGAGAGAGAGAAGGAGAGAGGAGTATTTGGGAAAGAAAAGCAGAGAGAGGGAAGGACGGGGGTCTCGGTCCTCCACACCTTACTGGGGCACGTCACAAGTGCAAGAGGGACTTTGCCTAACAAATGCCATCAGTGTAACCAAGTTTCTTGTACCCTTAAAGAATCCCCAACAAAAAAAAGAAAAGAAAGAACGTAGCCTAAAACCTCATGATGTTTTCCCTCACTCTTTATAAAAAAGCTAATTACATTACTTATTGTTCCTGAGATTGTTGTTCCTCTGGGGTTTTTACTCAAAGTCAACTCATTTTTTTTTAATTTATGAACTTTTTAAAACATAGGCAATAGATTTAATATTGCTTCTTCCTGAATTCCATTGGTTTCTATTGTTCTAAATTGAGGGAACAACAAAGGATTACAAAAAACAATTTGGGTGGATTATATGCAAGTTTGAGGTCACAACTACCAAATTAGAGAGACTTTAGAAACAGTTTGAGCTTTTTATATGCTTACATTAACAAAGCATTAAAACAAATCTGTGCAATTCTAAGATAGTCAGTAATTTAATTCCCTGTGATGAACAAACTTCAGATGAAGACAGTAGAATCTAAACCTGAACAACATATCATTAACAATGTGAACACACAATAAAAAGTTTCTAAGGTATTTATATTCTACCCTTAGTGTGGTGAAGGCTATGTTAACCAGTGTGATGAAAGTATTTCAAATTGTATATAAAAACAACACATTGCACTCCATAATTGCATTAATGTACACAGCTATGCTTTAATAATTAAGAAAAAGTTTCCAAGGGGTATGTGTGCACACACATGCATATATATATAAATTGTCAGTAAAAGACAAGCAAACAATAGAACCTAGCCCTGACATGCTTCATAGTTGGGATTAGCAGACCAAGATCTAAAGGAAAATATGTAGACATATAATTTAAAAGAAAATATGACCTTAATCTCAGAAAAGAAATAGAAATAATAAAAGACAACTGATTGGAAACAGTTAACATGTATAATACATGAAATGAAAATTCTTTGGATAGTTTTGATAGCAGAATGGAATTGAAAGAAGGAAAAGTCATTGAATGTAAGGCAATTAATAGAAAATGTTTAACCTGAAGAACAGAAATAAAAATACAAAGATAAAATATGGACAACCTATAAGCTTATTTTCATAAAATTATCTTATAAAGTTGAGGGTAAAACTTGCAACTTACTTTGAAATACATAAAGAAATAAGATTCATTAATGAATGACAGACTTATGCATCAATGAATAGTCTATAACAAGAAGGATAACATGTTAATTGTATAATATAGTTGATAGGCATATTAATATTCACTGTAACATTGTTTAAACTTTTCTTACATTTGAAATTTTTTATAATAAAGTACTGAAAAAACTAATAAGGAGAATATAATTAAATTTCAAACAAAAAAATCTTAGAGAATTGTTCATCATAAGATTTATACTAAAAGAAATAATAAAGGATATTTAAGGAGCTGAAAGGAAATCATACAGATAGAAACTCAAAGCTGTAGGTACAAAAGCTTATGATCAGAAACAGTTAATAGTTGGATATATGTGTATCCATACATACACATACATACACACACGTATAGGATTAAAGCAGATAATATAGGGTGGTCATAAAGTTCTCATGTGAAAGAAAAAAAAGTTCTCATGTGGCCATAAAATTCATGTGCAAACTTTATGGCCACCCTGTATATATAATTCACTTTCTCCTTATATCTTTGGAAGGTAATTTCTTATTGTAAACAAGATAATATTTTAAGATAAGTTTATATTATATGTAGAAATAAAAGATATGGGAACAACTGCTTAAAAAAGGGATTGCAGATGAATGCAATAATTCTGTACAAAGGTTCATACATTTTGTGAATCAAGAGTTGAGTTGTATTAAATATGCACAGGCAGTATGAAATGTGAAGTATCTGGTAAATTGTGAGAATTATGAAGGGTCAACTTTTAATGGCCAAGTAGTGCAACATTCATCATAAATACATTTTAATAAAATGTACCCCAAGTTGCAGTCAGAAAAAATTAAAAAGATATATTTAAGAATATAATATTGAAAATAAAAGGGAATACTAAGAAACAAGCACTCAGTCTCAAAAATTTAGTAAAGAGAAAACAGTAGACCAGAAAACAAGAGTCAAATAGAAAACAAAGAGAAAGAAGGTAGGCTTAATTCTAAACATAACATTAAATACATAAAACTAAACACTCGAATTAAGACACAGCGTTTGTCAGATTGCAGAATAAGGCAAGGCCAAATTATATTATTTGCCAGAGGTGAATTACAAATACGAAAATGTAAATAGAAAGTGAAAGAATAGTAGATAATAAAGCATTTAAAGAAATATAGCATAAGAAAACTAACATGGTTATATTAATATCAGGAAAAGCAAAGTTCAAGAGGAAAGTACTATAAGAGACTACAAAAGATGATGAAAGGGGTAATTCATCAAAAAATGATACAGTTCTAATGACTTAAAAACAAGACTTTTACATTTACAAAGTAAAAATTGCTGGAGATAACAGAGGCAATACAAAATCTAAAAACGTTGCTATGGAATTTAATATTTCCATTTCACAACTTATTGAGCAAGTGGGCAAAAAACATACAAATAAACAAGAATATAATAGATCTAAACAAAAGACTTGTATTAACTGACATTAATAGAATGCTAGGATGCCACCAAAAAATTGCCTAAAAAATTGCCAAGTGATATACTTTTCAAACATACATGGAATGGTGAACAGGATAGGTTATATTTTCTGTCATTAAATATGTCTCAGCAAATTTTAGAAAGATTGAGGTTTTTGGATTAAGTTCTATGACAACAATAAAATAAAATTAGAAATAATTAACAGAAAGTATCTAGAAAATCTTAAAATTATATTTGTAAATTAAATATTGCATTTCTAAATAATGCATGTACTAAATAAAAACTCAAAATTGAAATCATAAGTATTTTGAAATAAATCACAATGAACACAATATATGAAATCTGTGGTATGTAGAAAAAAGCAGTGTTTAGAGGTAAAGCTATACTTTGAATGATTAATTTAGAATAGAATGACCTTCTACAACCAATGGCCTAAGTTGCCAACTTCAGAATAGGTGATGGCAATAATAATAGAATAATAAAGACCTCCATAAAATCTACAAAAAATGACTAAACTTGTCAAAATCAACTTTGTCTGAACTTTTAAAATTAACAAAACATTTGCAGGAAACAGAGGGAATTTATTCATTAGGGAAGAAAACCTGCATCTTGCCATAGTGATGACTATAAACTTGACAGAATTAGTTCAATAAAATCATTAGACAAATAACAATATAAAATAGTAGTATAACACACACTGAGGGAGAATCTGATCTCTCAGATTCCATGTTATATTATTTAAAATTTTCACTTTCCAGTGCAAAATTGCAAAACATGAAAGGAAACAAAAAAGTATGGCCCATACACAGGAAATAAATAGTAAGTGTAAACAGTCCTTAATGAAGTCCAGACATTAGACTTATTTGACAAAGATTCTTGTCAGCTATTTTAAATATGCCCAAAGAATTGAAGGAGATAACATCTAAAATGAGAAAGGGAAGTATGAAAATGATTTCTTGCCAAATAGAGAATATTAATAAAGAAATAGAAATTACAAGACAAAAAAATATAAAAGAATTTGGGAGTTGAAAAAATTTACTAAGGAGATGCAACAGCAGATATGAGCAAGCCCAATAAAGAATCAGAAACTTAACATAGGTCAACTGAGTTTATTTAATTTGAGCGAAGGAAAAAGAAAAAAGAATGGAGAGCAATTAAACAGATCCTCAAAAACCTACAGAATACTATAAAGTGTGCCAACATATATATAAATGGAAGTCCAAGAAAGAGGGGAGAAAGAAAAGAAGCAGAAAGAATAATTGAAAAAAAAAATTAGGAAAAGCTTTCTATTTTTGAATGGGAAGTTTCAAGTCTGCTTGTAGAACATTTAATGAAAACATTAATCTCCATGTTTAAGAACCTCAACTACAATGAACTCAAAGAGTTCCAAACTTAGACACATCATAATCAATTGTTAAACCTAAAACACAAAGAGAGAATCTTGAACGTAGCAAGAAATTAACTTGTCTCCTATCAGGTAAATTCAGTAAGATTAACAGATAATTTCTCATTAGAAACCATGGATCAGATAATAATAGTTGGAGACTTCAATATCACACATTCATGAATAGATAAAACATGTAGGCAGAAGATCAATCGGAGAATAGAAATTTTGAACAACTATGAAGCAATAGACTTAGCAGACATATAGAACACTCCCTAAAAAATAGAAGAAGACACATTTTTCTCAAGTGCACATGGAATATGCTACAGGATAAACCACATGTTAAGGCATGAAACAAGCCTCAATAAATTTAAAAGAATCTAAATAATACAAAGTGTATTCTCCAACAGCTATGAAATAAAATTAGAAGTAAATAACAAAATAAAAAGTAGGAAATTCATAAATACTTGGAAATTAAACAAGACATTTATAGATAGCCAAAGGTCCATAAAATAAGTAACAGAGGAAATAAAAATATACTTTAACATGATGAAGATGAAAAAGCATGATGTTTGACAGGGGTTTAAAGACACTGTCAGCAAGTGGTGCTAGGAACACTGAATAGCCTGATGAGAAAAATGAACTTAAGTCTTCTATCTCACACATAAAAAAAATTAATGCAAAATGGGTTGAGACCTAAATGTAACATCTGAACCTGTAACATACTTAAAAGAAAATATAAGTGTAAACTTTCATGACCTTGGAGTAAGCAATAGTTTCTTGGCAATGATATTAAAAGTATCATCAATGAAAATAAATTAGGCTAAATTCGAATTCTCAAAATTAAAACCTTTGTGCTTCAAAAGACATTATCAAGAAAATCAAAAACTTTCTATAGAATAGAGAAAATATTTGGAGATTATATTTCAAGGGCCTTATATCCAAAATACTATAAAGAGCTGCCACAACTCAACAATAAAAACACAAGTAACTCAATTAAATTATGGACAAAGACATTTCTTCAAACAAGAATAACAAATGACCAATAACCACATGAGAAAATGTACATCATTAGGAAAACCCTACTGAGATATCGCTTCAAATTCACTAGAATAGTTACAACAAAAAAAGATGGAAAACAATTCAGAAACATCACGCACTGGTGGTGGAAATATAAACTGCTATAGCCACTTTGGAAAACAGTTTGGTACTTCCCAAAAGGTTAAATGTAGAGTTACCATATGACCCAGAAATCTCACTCCTAGTGAGTTTACCCCAAATTTCCTATACTTTATTTGTTTTAAAACATATGTCCACACAAAAACTTGTACACTGGTGGTCATAGTAGTGTTATTCATAATGGCCAACAAGTGGAACAGGCTAAATATCCATGAAATGACACATGGAAAACTAAAATGTGGTATGGCCATATAACAAAATATTATTCATCCATAACTAGAATCATATATGAGTCTATGTTACAACATGGAAGAACCGTGAAAGTATTATGTTATGAAAGAAAAGCCAGAAGCAAAAACCACATATTGTATGATTGCATCTATATAAGATACCCAGAATAGGTAAATCCATAAGAAAAGAAAGCCAATTTGTGTTTACCTATGGTTGAAGGGAAGAGGAATGAGGATTGACAAATGCATAGGTTTCTTTTTGCAGTGATGAAAATGCTCTGAAATTAAGTGCTTGAATGGTTGCGCAACCCTGTATGCACCTTATAAAACACTTACAAGGAGAATTTTGTAATATGTAAATTATATTTAAGTTAATAAAAGAGTTTTTAAACTATACTAATCAAGAAATGTTTTCAGTGGTACCTGTGCATATTTGAATAAAATGATCAGTTTATTGAAAAGTAACAATATTAAGAGCAAAAATTAAACTTCCCACTTCATTTTAGCTAGGCTTTTTCCTCTGCCCTGGCTATATTAGTTATTAGTCTCATTAAAGTCCAGGCTTCATTGTTACAAAACCATTATAGCCACAGCAGTTACAAACTGGAGACAATTCAAAATAACATTCAGCAATAGAAATGAATACCCTCTGGTAGACACAGCCAACTGAGCAAAAAAAGGCAGACACAAAAAGTATATGTTTATTATTCAATTTAAATCATGTCCTAGAACAGGAAAAATTAACCTGTAGTTATAGAGATAAGAGCAGTGATTATCTAGAGTTATTGGGTTGGTAACCAATTGACTATAAAGAGGTAAAGGAAAATTTTTGGACAGATAGTAATGTTCTACATTGTGACATGGACATGACTTACATGCATTATAGGATGTACACATTTGACAAAGCTCATCAAATTGTAGATTTAAAACCAATATATTTAATTGTATTCATATTTTTTCAATGAAGCTGGTAAAAATTGCTGTTACATAAAATAAGACCATCTTTAATGATACATTTCAATGTATGTACATTATTTTACACTAAAGTGGATAAAATCATAGAAGCAATGATAACCAAGGCTATCTTTCATTATATCTGAGACTTTCTTTGCCAACAAGATAAAGATTAGTCCTGACATTCACTTAGAGAATGCAGCTCTTTGCCTGTGTTTTTAATATTATCACTCCTTCAAAGAATTTGTTAGTGCCCTCAGTCACCAAGAATTTCATGAGATATCTATGAGTTAAAGCAATGGGGAAGCCTACAGGAGTCAGATAAAGCTTGCCAAAGCAACGTGTGTCTAAGATCTTATACACAAGTAGGAAGTTTTCTGGGTAAGAATAAGACGGAAAAGATTGGGGGCATGTTAGAGTCAAGTGTGCAGGAAATACGTGATCATAGAAAGCCATGATGTAGAAACAAAATATTTCTGGATGAAGGGAGCATAAAATATATAGAAAGTTCTGGGAAATGAGAAAAAAAGAAGGCAAAGCCAGATATGAAAGACTTTGTTAGTTATTTTTAGTAGCAAATCTGCTCCATAAATACACCTGCACTTTTATTGTGTGATAGGTGGTACTGTTGTGAATTAATTTTCAATCATTTTCCTGATTACTATGTGACTCAACTTCCTTGACTCCATTTAGCAATATTGTATAAAATCATCTTTGGGAAATCCTTTTAATTTTAGATATAAAGATAACATCAATATAAGATAGCAAATTATTTTTATGATTTTTGTAAAAGGGAAATATATGGTATGAGTACAAATATTACCAAATATCACTTTCTCCTTTATTTTTTTAAAATATGTGGTGTTATGTAAATATATGGAAAGGTATGAGTGAAAATACAAACATAACTATGGGTGATCTATAGGAATTACTATCATTATGCTATTCTGTACTTTTGCACTCCACGCATCGTCTTGTCAAGAGTTTCTAATGTCTTTAGAAAGAAGTAAATACACTTGTCTCCAATTTTTCATATATATAAATATATAATTGAGACAACATGAAATAGGAGAACAGAGTCGAAGCTAGACAGTAAGGCTTTGGAATAATTCGGAAGCGACCACACACGCTGAATTGAATTTATTCAAGTCTGTTCTAACCTTTGGATCATATCCTTCCCATAGGAGATAAAGAAATCCATCTACCGGTGCACTCTGAAAATACTGACTCTGCTCTCCAACAGCTGTTGTGTTAGGCATTATTTTCTGTGTGCGGTACCCACACCCAGAGCATTCAAGACAGACACAGTAAGGAGGGGAGACATACTTCCAGACTTTAAAGAGTTGTTTCTACAATATTACAAACTCTAAAGAAAAAAAAAAAACCCAGCAAAAGTTAAATGTATTGCTTTTACCAGTTATTGCAATCAGTATTTAATGCAGAACTGTTGTCTTTTCTCTTTTCATGCCTTTATCGTCTATAAAAAACTTCACAATAAACTGTTGGGTGAATTAAAATATTATTTGAATAAAAGCTTCACAGACGGCCTTATTAAGAGCTGAATTGGGTATCTGAGAGAAGGTTTCCCCACCTGAAGCCAAAGACTCTGTTTTAACTGCTGTGGTCTCTGGGCCAAGCATATTGACTGATTTATGGTCACAGATAATCCAGTGTTTGCCCAGAAGCCATTTCAGTTTAAGGGCATGTGGTTTGGCAGGCAGCATTGCTTGCAATAATGTAATAAAAACAGAAAAAAAAATCCATACCTGGTTGTGAAAGAAAAGCGTCTATTTTGCCAGAGGCAGGTGAAATGGGTGTGTGTGATTTAGTGGTGGGTTCAAAGCACAGTCATATAAAATAATCCACCATTACTTGTATTTCTAAAAATGCCCAGAGTTCTCCAGAGTTCCTACATTCTGTGCACTGTTTAGGAGTAGGGAGGGGGGAGAAGGTTGCTAATTTTATCGGCCTTCTCAGGCCTTTCGTTTATGATGGTGCTGTTCCCATTTATGGATGCTCTGGTCAAGGTTCTTTTGGCTGCAACAATCAGTGTGTCATGTAAGCTTGCTTGACTCTCATAAAATGAGAGGCCGGGAAAAGAGGTTGAAGTCAGCCTCAGTTAAGATACGTGTAGAACTGGGATAAAGAGGCTACTCTCTGTGTCAAGGAACTGCCACCTTCGCTGTCCACTGCTCCTCCCAGTGAGTCTACTCCATTCTTCTTTGGCACCCTGGCCTCTCCCGCTCAAGCATAATCTCCAACTACTGTGTTGTTGTCTGCTCTGTCCTTTTCTGTGTCACAGCCTTAGTGCTACAAGTCTCACCGCCAATGATAAGACTCAATGACACTGAGACTCAACCGACACTGAGTCTCTCAGTGTCCCATTTCCACATTTCCAGGAAGAGATTCCAGCTGGATCAACTCATCTCTGTATTGGTCAAAGTCATTGCCTCAGGTGATAGCGTAGGCCTCTTGTCAGCCTGTAAATGGAGGCCCTAAGGGTGGGGAGTCGGTTCTGTGTCATGTGGTCAAAGGCTCATTCAGCAGAAACTATGGACAGGAAAGTCAATGGCAGGCATATCGAACATAACAGTGGCTTCTAATTGTGTTAAAATAGATTAAGCCTTCTTTCATTAAAAATGTCAAGGGCCTGCTATCTGCTACTATACTAAGTATGATAACATCTAAATTCTGGAAAGGCATCTGTTAGCAAGACAGAAATCTCGGCGCTTCGGTGATTGCCTATTAAGTTTATCCAGTGCATCCTTTATTTAGGCTTTCTACCTCTGAATCTTCATGAGATTCTGTATGTTAAAAATCCGTGTTTATAATGATGTGCAAAGCTCTACCATTTTCTCCACTTATAAAGCTTTGTGAAGCTTACTTCTACGAAGTGTTTTCATGCCACCTACATGAAAACTACTTTCAATTTCCTACCAACCCCTCACTTCCCTTTTCTGGGGGAGGAGTCTATCCCTCGAATATCCTCTTCCTTTTGTCCTGATGCTCTTTCCCTGTCTCAGCTCAGGGACTGTCCCTGAGCAGGTTAGAAGACTGTTTTGTTGAAAGAGTCGAAGCCATGCTATTATATATAAAAACACATTTGGCTGAAATTACTTTCTGTAAGTTGGACTTGAGGAAAGAGTTAACTTTATTATTTACAAATTTGCTTTTCTAGTACAGACTGGGCAAAGGTATTTTGAATAGTACAAGGAACTGGCTAAATAAATGTGATTCGCCAGTGATTCATCGAGCTGGTAAAAACCCAGGTACACTATTGTTTCTTCCAGTAGGTACTTTAGCAAACCAAGTGAATAGCCCACTAGAGAAAAGTTGTCACTTTCACTGATTCATCAACACTTTCCCCAGCAACCACAGCACCTGTGACATCTGTGTTTAGCACTTTCCCTAAAAAAAAAAAAAAAAAAAAAAAAAGGTCTTTGCAACTGCCATACAAATCAGGGGCACTAACAAGGTCACACAGAAGGGAATTTCAGGACCCTAAGAAGATGTTCTACTGCACGGCAGTAAGCAATAACAGCATTCTACGCAACTTCTCCAGCATCCCAGGCTGCTCTGCTCCAGCCTGGAGCTGCTTCAAGTCCACTGGGAAATGTGTATTATGCCTGGGTTAATTTGCTGATTAATCTCTAGTCAGTGGTTTGTGCTTTCCCCAGATGGCCAATTAAAATTTACAACTGGCAGAACAGTGTCCTGTTGGCAGGCTGCTGAGGGGCTAAAGCAGTGACAGAAGGCCTGGGCCGAGTTTTGCCTTGTTTTCCCCTCCCCGTTTCTTTATTTCTCTCTCTTGCTCTTTTTAAAGCTGCTGGATTTATTCAGAGGAAAGTGTAAGCCGGGCTTATGCGGTAAGTGTGAGATGTGTGGTGTAGTTTACAACTCTGCTGCTATTTACTCTCCAGCACTCGCAGGGCCGCTCCAGTATTCCAGGCATCAACGGTTTTACCCACAGCAAATAGAGCTGACAAAATCAGCCAGGGGGCACAACTGATTTAACAGCTTCTGAAATGTAATAGCCTTTTTTTTTTTTTTTCCCTGATTTGCAGTCCCCATGGATTGATGGTCTAATATCATTCACTTCCTCACAAATATATAAAACATTTAAAGTTGTTTGCATAAATCAAAGGCAAAGTGCTGTGTGTGAAGCTGATAATAAGTAATGCTGTAATATATATAAAAGATAACATATTTTTACAGCAATACCCCCCAAAATTAACTGCTACTTTTTACTTAGCATTCTATACAAATTGCATTGTATACACATCTGAATAAAACATACAGCAAGGAATTTAATTACAGACATACCATTTCATATAATTCTTTATTTTATAGTGAAATATTTACCGTGTGCTTCAAATATGCATGAGTCATCTGGATTGGAAATCTGAAGGAAATTGTAAATCAAATACTATTGATCCTTAAATAAACTAAATATGGTAATAATATATGGTATTATGACTGCATATTATTTTACTAACTGTTGGTAACAGTTGTCAAAATATAAAATAGAATAAATGCATTCTTTGATGTGGAAAAGAAGTCATTTTAAGGCAAATATGTCGTTATTGGTGGTTGAAATAATTTAGAGGACTTGAGGGTAAGGCTTACACTTGACACGGGAAGGGAAGTCACATTGTGTAAAATTACCTTTAAATCAAATGCCTAAAATTTTGGATTTTGTTTTTATGGACAGCACATGTTGCAGAATTTACACACTAGGCATTACTAAGTCCTATTATACTCAAACCTCAAGTTCACAGGCGGTACTCTAAGATGTATTTTCACTATACCATATACCACAGCAATTGTGAGATAGTTAAATTTACTTCTATGAAATAAAATTTAAAGGTCTTCAGAAACAAGGCAAGTTCTTTATGGACAGTGACTATATCCTGTTAAGCTTTGCTCCCAACGCTACCTGGCCTATAGTGAGCCCTGAAAAAGTGTTTGAATATTACCTTAATGAATGTTCCCCCCCCCCAACGATTAGGAAATACTTAATTGATTGCCTGCAAGGTTTTCTGTCAACCTCCAGCCAAGTGAAAGCTCTCAGAATATTTTTCAGAAAGGGGTGTCACATACTATGTGTCTGGCCTTGAATAGTTCTTGTCTAAGAGATTATAGAATCTTTTACGACAAGCATCAGGTATACTTTGTCTTTTTTTATCCCTCACCCACAGTGCTGCCCCCAATGTATCAGCTCAATAAACAATGCATTTAAAGTGCTTCTTGAATTGCTAATGAACTTATAGGAGCAACTCAATTCTACTGGTAAATCTTCCATACTATGAGGCTGGACCTCAACTATGTAGGATTTATGAGGAAGATGTATGTTGGACAAAGGAATTATAAACAGGATATTTACCACCAAGACAGAAGTGCAGAAGTCATATTTATTGGTTTTATATTCAGGTTTTTTTGGTCTAATTGCATATATTACAATTTTTCTTTGAGGTATATATTTTACCCATAAATAAGACATTCTTGTATACTACTGTATATGTTTTGCCCTTAGATGTTAGACAATATTTAAATTGTGTTCTTTCTCAGCTGAGTAGGGAGTTTGTGTATAACTTGTTGCTGATGCTCTGGGTCACTAAAGAGGTAGGACCCAGGTGAGAGGCTGTGCAGTGCTTCAATTGGAAATACTAATCCAGGAATTAACATGTCTCCTGGATTGGAAGGACTGCAAATCAAACCACATGCATTTATTAAGCACATACTCTATTCAAAGTATTGGGTTGGACCCTGTTGGGTAACAGATATTATTCCAAATATCAAAAGCTGTGACTCATGAACAAAAACAATAGTAAAACAAGGCATAATATTATTACCAAAAAATATATAGAGTGCAAAGAACAATGTAGGATACTTAACTAGAAAATGATTGGTTTTGTTTGGGAGGATTGGGAAAGCTTTCTTGGGAGAGATGAGCGTTAAGGAATAAGTGGGGATTTGTCAGGAAGTGAGGGGACGGAGCTCTCCAGAAGGAGTGAATCACATGAGCACAGGTATAAAGGTAGAAAAATATTAACTTAGTTCTGGGAGGAGGAATTGATAAAAAGTTGATAAGATATGTGTCTGTGGGTAAAACATAAATGAGGCTAGAAAGATCAACTGATAAATTTCACAAGTCTAAATTACAGAAATTTGAATTGAGTTTGTGATTACCTCAACGTCTTTAAATCTGTTTGGCAGAGAAGGAATCCTAGTCACAACTGCATAACAATGAATGAGAAGTGGGAGTCCAGTAGGAGAAAGGGAAGTTGGGATTATTACAATAAAGTGGACAAGAGGTATGAGGGCACCTAATGTAGCCTTGGTGCAAGAAATGAAGAGGAGAATGAATGGCAGAGGTATTTATTTCTGGTGCAGAATTGACAAGATAGGATAGTGTGATCAGGGTGGTGAGAGTCAGGGAGAAGAAGGTCAAGTCCGAGATGGTCTTATGTTTCTAGGCTGGGATCAAGAAGGGGTGGCAATGCCCTTACAAGAAGAAAGATGGGAATGGAAAGGTGATATTTCTAGGGGAAGAGAGTCCACCGGATTTCTTGGGTCTGAGGTACTGACAAAGTATCATTTTTCCCCCTCCTATGTAAAAGATTGTTGGAAATACCGGTCTGTGGATGGAAATGAGCTAAAAACTAGTATGGAATTGATGGTTACTTGTGGAATATGTTAACTGAAGTCATAGGGATGGATAATATTGTCACTGATCACCTGGCAGTCCAGATTGGCCTTGCCAAGAAGATTATTAATAAAGTATTGAGTTACTTCTGTATTAAGTAGTAAATGTTGCTGTCCTAAGCTCTCCAGGGCACCCTCTGACCTAGCAGACCTGGCCACGTGGTAAGTACTCTCAGGGCCACTGCTGCTAAAAACCAATTGGAAAGTTAACATCCGCCTACCTAAAGGCTTTGGGACACTGGTGTAGTCCTGAGGCTCTATGTGTTCTCACTGGTTGGTGCCCTTATCACGACTTCCCACTTTTAAGTAATTTTCTATCATCCTTACCCACAGAACAATAGCAAGAACAAGAAGCAAGCTAAGGTGTGTGCCAGACGACGGGCAGGTAAGCAGAAGTTCTCCTAAGGAACATTAACCTTCCTTATCTTTGTACTTATAATATTTTTAAGTTAGTTGTTACACTGAGTCATAGACTGAAATAAATTGAAAAGACAGACTATAATAAGGTCTTAAATATGTGATGGTACGATTAAGTAATAAGATACAAAGAAGCTCAATATAAGCTTTTCATTTCATTTTCTTGTATTTCACTGGTCACATAATTTTGCAGCATGCATTTATGTGAAACAAAAGGTTGTAAATAAAAAGGTAGTGGTATTATAAACAAGTTTACAATGTTTTATTCTCTATAATCCAATAGAATTTAACTTTTACAATCCTCTGAAATGAAGGAAATTGAATTTCATTGGAATTACTTACTTATTACTTATAACCAGCACAGTGCTCATTTGCTGATATGTCCACATTTTCTTATTTTAGAATGCACCTGTAGGTGGAACAACTTAAAGGGACAAATCTATAAAAATGCAAAACAATGAGAACACATTGAATCCATACCAGAAAAGACAATTTTTGACTACCGGATCATGACTATCTCACCTATCAGCTCCAAATATCCTTGTAACTGTTTTTGCGCAAACCGCAGATTCTTAGGTTTCAGATATTTCTCTGATTTTTCTTTTTGTCAGGTACAGTAGAATGTAACAGATTATTCTAAGGCAAAATAGTTTGAGTTTTCCAGTTGAAAGGTCATGTAGCAAAATCAGTGTGCTAGCTGTAATCTTATCGCAGCTTTCTCAGCATGGGAGAAATTTAAGTATTCATGATATTGTAATTACACATACCAATCCTGTGTTTCAATAATGAACTTGGTAGAGAGTTAGAAAAGTATTTTTCCCCTTCATCACAAGAAAAAATATTTCTTATTCTAAATTACCTGCTATTGAATTTATATTATATAATTTTAATAAATATTTTAATTTGGTTTCACAATTAATTGGCCCTACAAATGCCATTCTTCCCTTTCATGGTCTACTTTCAGAGAGAACAATTTCGAAGGCACATTTCTAAGTGATTAACCAGTGAATTACATAAAGCCTTAAGTAAAGAATGAAAATGTAAATATTAGATCTATTCCCCCAATAAAAGGTGGGTCAGAATACTGTCAGATATTGTAGGATGCAGATATTCTGCAGCTTATTTTAGTTTATTGTCATTGTTTTCATTTTTTAATTGCACATGCCCATCGATTGTACCTGTAAGCAGTGTAGAGTGGGGTGAGCCCCTAGTTACTTTTTGTATAAACTGAAGTATGATTATTTAACTGAAAGTCAGATCAGCCCTTATCTGTTTTATAGTGACCCGCAACAGCTTCCAGTACAGAAGTCATTTTCAAAATTGCCAGATGAGAAGCAAGCAATGTTTACCTGCCCCCTGGTACTCCTGGTCGTCAGTACAATTTAAGTTCCTCCCCAGAGCTGGCACACATCAACTGAGGCATTAATGAGATTTTCCCATGGAAATGTTTTTATTTCACCTTAATGAGAAAGTCAAAATGAAACAGTAAACTTTAGAGAGGTAGATGGGCCAAACACAAATTAAATTTAAGATATTTAAAAACAAAATACAGAATAGGAATAATATGTTTATTAGTAGGAATAACAATTATTATTCAAAAAATTAAATTCTATAAAACAAATATAACATGTAAAATTACCTGCTCATTACATACCTAATGCCATGTGTCTAAACACTGCACTTTGGGAGATGACCCAGGGACAGGTGACGTTGTGGATGGCTGTGTATGAGATGAAGTCCTCTAATGGTGGAAGTGGATGGGAGCAGATTCATGTTTACAGTGATTAAAGAAGATATAGGTCATGCCAATGAGACTGCGTGACTATGTGTAATCAATCACTCAAGAAATTGAAAAAAATGGGCTTGTTGCCCTTGGCACAGTGGTTAGGGCACCAGCCACATGCACCAGGGCTGGTGGGTTTGAACCTGACTGGACCTGCAAACAACCATGACAACCGCAAGAAAAAAGTAGCCAGGCATTGTGCGGGGTGCCTGTTGTCCCAGCTTCCCAGCTGAGGCAAGAGAATCGCTTAAGTCCAAGAGTTTGATTTGCTATGAGCTGTGATGCCATTGCACTCTACTGAACGAGCCCTGGTGCATGTGGCTAGTGGCTGGTGCCCTAGCCACTGTGCCATGGGCAACAAGCCCATTTTTTTTTCTTTTTAAAAAAGAAAAACAATGATCGAAAGAAACAACTTTTAAAATAATTTCTAGGAGTTAGGTACAAACGAAATTTTGTTTTCCAGGGATGAGCAGAACTTTGAAAAACACAAAATCATTTTGTGTCATGTCTGTGGAAAGATTCAGGTATATTAATTTTAGTACTTTGCAGAATAATTAATGGTGACTGTACATGGAAGGGTCAAGTTGAAAGAGTATCCCTTTAAATTAAAACATACACATACATTTATGCATTATTATAATCGTATATTTTGTTACTTGTGCATGGTTTTATTCATCCATTAAAAATATTTATTGAGTATCTGACACAGGATAGACACAGTAGTGAATGAGACAGATGTACTTCTATCGCCATGGAGCCTACATTCTAGTGGGAGGAAACAGATCACAAACAGATCACAAAGGAGGTATGATGGTTATTAATATTATGGAAAAAAATAAGGCAGGAAACTAGTTTAGGGGTTACTCTAGAAGAAACATTGCAATTTCGAATGAGAGTACGAAGGAAAGCCTCATTAGGGTGGGAACATGCAGACGGACTTACAGGCAGCTCGGGGAGCAGGCTTTGTGGGCAGGCAGGGAGTTCCACTGTAAGGAGGCGGCTAGGTGAGGCGATGCCCTGAAGGAGAGAGAAAGAAACAAACAGGCCTTTTGGATCAGTGCAAAGTGCGTTTGTTTGTTTTGTTCATGTTTAGGTTTTTGGTTTAATCAGAGATGCCATTAGAGGTTGTGAGCAAAGCGAGAAAAGGACGGAAACAGGACCAATAGGGGCATCTTTGAGGGGGATATTTACAAAATCCAAGCCAGAGGCCCTGTGGTTTGATGGTGGTCAGAAAGGAAGGAAGATGCCATTTGATAATGATCTTCTTGATAGATAAAGCTGAAAATGTATGCCGTCCAATCACGTGTGAGTTGTAAGAAGTCAAAGATGATTCTAAGGTTAGAACCGGGAGCAACCTGCGTGAAGTCCCTATTTTCCTACTTTGGGAGAGATAGCAAGAGAGGCAGAATTGGAGGTGGAGGTGAACATGATTTGAGATGTCTTGAGATGTTCAGTGAGTGGTTAGATCTATGAACCCAGAATTTGGAGAGAAATAAGAAAAATATATTTTTAAGTAGTGAAATTCAATTACAGTGAAAACCAAGAGACTATATGAGTTTCACCCTTGATAGGTCAAGAGAAGGTATGTCTAAGGACTGGTTGGGGGGAAGAATAGAATCGGGGTGGAAGAAGAGGAAAAACTAACAAAAGAAATTAGCATGTAGTGGCCAGTGAGATAGGAAGGCAACCAAGAGATTTCTGGTAATTAAGTGATACAAGTGTTCTTAGGATGAAGGAGTAAAGGACTGTGTCAAATGTAGCAGACTTGTCAAGTGAGGACTGAAAATGAATCACTGGTCTTTGCACTTATGGATACCCTTTGGAATCATGAACTACAGTAAAAGTATCAGTTTTATCTGATGTTAGAGCAAAACCAATACCAGAGTTGCTCAAGGAACTTTCCTTTCTATCCAGCACATAATGATTAGGATGATTAGCTGTTAAAAACCCAGGGAAAAGTTTCACCAGTGTAATAGAGAAAAAAACAGAGCCCTGCATTTAAGACAATAATGAAAAGAAAATCCGGAGGTTCACAGTGCTCTTTAAGTAATTTGAAATAAAGTTTCATTTTTTCAATGATGTTACTTTGCACAATTTAATTCTCTGCATTGCTGCTTTTGCCTCTATATAATGCTATATAAGGAAATGAAAGGCACAAAGAGCATCTATCATGTATTTGAGAAGTACCAAAGAATCTATATTCTGCACCTTCAGATCTGCTTCTAGAGCCATCTCGTAGGGGAGGTGCGGAGTGGGAAACATCCCAGGGGCTCTGGGGCCAGAGCTTACCTGCAAGGTCCCAGAGTAACTTTGTGGAAGAAAAAATTTCAGGGCTAGGAAGTAAAGATTGTGAGCCTTGAGGCTTTATTTATATTCAGTTTTTATAATGAGTTACATAAATAAACACAAAATAGATTATATGAGGAACAGAAACAAAAGCTAGTGATCAGAAGCAAAAAAAAAAAAAACAAAAAAAGAAAAAAAGGATTGCTAGGCAAGAATTTTAGATTCTTCTCAGAAAAAGCAAAGTCATTTTGCAGTAGTTTAAAAACTGACCAGTGGTGCAAAAATAGAGTTTTTACATAACAATTTTATTACCTGTAATACTACATAAATTTTATAAAAGTGAAGCAATCGTTCACTTGGTAAATATTTTTATTGGGAACCTACTGTGTTCAAGGCCACTTTGGCAACACATAGAACAGGAGAGTTCCTTTAAAACTTTGTATCATCTCATAAGCAAGGAATATTATCTGTCTAAAGCAGCCTGCATATTCGGTGACGCAATGCTTTATCAGCCCTGTGATGAACTGGAACGTAGTGTTGACTCCTAGAGCCTGGAGCTGAGAACGGGTTTCACCTCTCCAATACTGTCCCCGTACAAAGCAGGGGACTGGTCTGCGAGCAGAGAGAGGGAGCAAGCAGGTGTGCAAAGCAGTGCTTGCCCAGGTTGCCCCCTTGACTGCACAAATGGAGGAAGTGGGAGGACGAGTGTTCATGGCAGGAAGAAGGGGGAGGGTGCTGCGTGGATGCTGACCTTTAAGGCGCATTAATGCTCAAGTAACAAGTGGCCCAGTTAATGTCCGAGGCTCTGAACAGCTCAATTAACAGTTTTTCCTCCCTGGAGAGCTTGCTAGTCAGGGGATGTGCAGACCAGCCAGGGGGCCCTCTCCAAGACCTTAGTTTTCTCATATATGTAATGAAGTTGTTGAGGGAAAAGAAGCCATGCTCAGTAAAATAATTTAGGGAGGTTTATTCTGAGCCAAATTTGAGGACCATGACACAGAACCACACCCAAAAAGCCTTGAGCAAGTGGACTTGCAGTGGTGGGGTTGCAGCTTGATTTTAGACATTTTAGGGAGACAGGAATTTCCATAAATCAATAAATGGGAAACATACATTGGTTTGGCTCAAAAAGGTGGGACAGCTGGAATGGAGAGGAGGGCTTACAGGTGACTGATGGGTTTAAAGATTCTTTGCCGACAATTGGCTGAAAGAGTTAGCTTTGTCCAAAAGACCTGGAGTCAGAGAAAAGAAAAGCTTAAGGGAAAGGGTCCATTAATTAGGGACAAAGTTCCTGATGGACTCCAGTGGCTTGTTATGCATATTGAGGGCTCGGGTAGGTCTTGCAACTCCCTAGGCCGTTAAGGACATCACTAAGTGGGGAGGAGCGTGATAACGCATGTCTGATCTCCTTTTTCACCGCTAGAAACTCAGTTTTAGGCCAAGGGGGAATACAGTCAGCCAGCCACCTAGAGGGAGCCTTTAAGATTTTATTTCAGTTCACAAAGTGGTTATTGTGAAATTCTCCTATATCTCCCAGCCTAGAATTCCGTAACTCCATGGCTGTGTTCATAAAAATAGGATTTTGAAAATAATAAGTAAATTGATAGTGAAAATCCCGCATTTTATAAGGATTGGCGTATATTTGCCTCCCAAACATTCGTCAGATCAGCCTTACCTGGGAATGAGTTAGAAATACAGATTCTTCAGGCCTTCCCCTCCCCCCAAACTGAGCCAGGATCTGCATTTTAACAAGAGCCCCATACATATGCATATCAAAGGCCACACTGAAACTGATCTTTGAGTTGCAAGAGCCTAGAGAAGTGTTTTTCAACCTGTTTTTCATCTCTCGGCACACTGGAGTAACTGGCAACTTGTTAAACTTCTGTGGTACAATTAAATTATGTTGATCAAAAAAAAAAAAAAAAGAAAGAGAGAGAGAGAGAGACAAAAAAAGGGAATATACTTACTGTGCTTGGTGCTTGAACTTCTTTTGAAAATAATTTAATCAGCGATCTTTAAAAATGCTTGTGGTAAACCTGAGATCCTCTCACTGCACACCGGCACACCAGGGTGATACCAGTTGAAAATCACTATTCTAGAGTTAACCGCAAGTTACCTTGAATTTCAACAATATGGGTTAAACCAAAAACAATTATAAATAGCAGCTCTCTTTGCCCTCTCTTGAGGGCTCTATTTACTACAGATAGTTACTCATGTTACTAGTTAATGAAAAATCTGCCTAATGAGATCTAGGATTTTCATTTCCAATTTGGTTAAGAAGAAAAAAAAGGAAAAAATGCCTTCGTAGTACTTGTCCTTCATTCATCTATTTAGATACAGAGTCTCACTCTTTTGCCCTGGGTCGAGTGCCGGGGGTACCATAACTCACAACAACTTCAAACTCTTGGGGTCAAGTGATCCTCTTGCCTCAGCCTCCCTCTGGAGTAGCTGAGACTACAGGCATTCACCGCAATATCCAGCTATTTTTCTTTTCTGTTTTTAGTCGAAGTGGGGTCTCTCTAGTTCAGTGTGGTCTTGAGTTCCTAAGCTCAAGCAATCCTCCAGCCTCTACCTCCCAAAGTACTACAATTAGAAGCATGAGGCCCCACACCCACCCTTGTCTTCTATTAATACATTTATATTGAAATTCTGTTTAAAATTGATAGTATCATACATCCTTGATCCCCTCAATGGTGCTATTCTGAGATTGCCTAAACATTTGCTTGTCTACCTTGAGTCTTCTTCCAAGCACTATTTTGTAAAAGATTTTCTAAAAGTTATCAGGAACCTAAACAAAGTTCTCCAAAGATCATTGAGAATCAATTATGCATGCTTTGCAATCAGCTATGTATCTTAGCTTATACTAAGAATTGTAAACTAAATTTAAAAACACTGTTTATTGTCAAATTGTCTTGTTTCTCATTCAAAAGAATAATTAATTTTATTTGTGTGAACTTAAAACTCAAATCAAATTTAAGTTATATGTTTATTTTCATGTAATCTTAAGATCATTATTAATCATGGAAATCTGAAAATGTTTAAAAGGCTTCAGTATGCATGTTCTTTACTATGTAAGATATTTTATGCTGGTAATAAAAAGAAGCAAAAGTTTCTTTGCAAAGATAAGCAAAAGATACATTATCCAAGAAGCACCTGATAGGTAACAGTTAAAACATTTTAGTCACAAATACAGAAACACCAGAAATATACAAACACTTATAGCTTGACAATAAGAAAAAATTTATTGTCTCAAGGGACTGGAAAGTGGAGAGATGGTTTAGCTTTAGGTGAGTTTGAAACCAGTAGCTGAAGCCATTTGACGGAGACTTGATTTCTTCTCTTCCATTCATTTTTTCCTCTCTACTGGGAGCCATCCTCAGCCAAGTCCCTTCTTGGCATGATATTGGCTGAGAGGAGCTGTAAGTGCTTTCTTTAATTAAAAAAAAATAGCAAAATTCTGAAATTAGTCTGATTGAACCAAAGTAGGTCTCATGCTCACTTACCAGTAACTTGACCAACAGGATGAAATACATTGATTAATTCAGTCTTGTTCAAGTCTCCAAGCTTGATCTGAGGAAGGAAATGAACTTCCCCAGGAGCACATAAATATCTTATTGGAAATAAAATTTCTTGGCGATGGAAAAAAGGGAGAAAACATGCTGGAAAGCATCCAACAAACGTTTACTATAGCTGGCCTGAAGGAAAGTAAACAAGTGAAATGTTGTCTGGAGGTAGCCACATTTCCATATGTGCATTAAAACAGCTTAAAGGTAAAAATTAAGATCATTCTGAAGGTAAGATTTAAGATGACAGAGAAAAACAGAGCTGAAGAGTTCCTAGAATCTAAAATCAGGTTTGGTGGCTCAGAAAAACAGGAGTGCCCTGGCCTATTTGAAAATATTTTGGGATTTCAAAATACTTAATTATACAAGTATTCTTTTTTTTTTTTTTGAGACAGAGCCTCAAGCTGTCACCCTGGATAGAGTGCTGTGGCATCATAACTCACAGCAACCTCCAATTCCTGGGCTCAAGCGAGTCTCCTGCCTCCACCTCCCAAGTAGCTGGGACTACAGGCACCCACCACAATGCCCAGCCATTTTTTGGTTGCAGCCTTCATTGTTGTTTGGCGGGCCCGGGTTGGATTCGAACCCTCCAGCTTAGGTGTAAGTGGCTGGCGCCTTAGCCCATTGAGCCACAGGCGCCGAGCCTATACAAGTATTCTTTACTGATTTTTTAGATTCATTGCCTTAAATCCATGCTCTGTATTGTGAGTACTGTTATCTTTCTGAAACAATCAGGTTTTTCTCTAATTAGAAACGTTTTGTGATGACTCATTGCTTATAAGATCAAGGCTAAACTCCTTAACAAAGGAGTTTCTGCAAAATCTACCTCTAATACTTCCAGCTTCAATTTTTTCAGTTCCTTTTGCCCTTGTCCCACCCATTGCATGTCCTTTCATGGTGAACTTTACACTTTTCCCTTCGCAGACCCACCGAGTATTTTCATAAGTTCTCACTTTTATTCGTTTGTATTTTTATCTAAAACACCTCTTCTCCAGCCTCAGACCCTATATCATGTTTTTGATTCTATGAACCTACAGCCACCTTTTTGCTTTGGCCTACCATTATTGTATTATGATAGTGTTATTACTGGTTGCATCTTATTTTACTGTGAACTCATTGAAGTTTGTGAAAATGTGTTACTTAGCTTTTTGTAGTCAGAACTTAAGACACGACGTTCTTTCAGTAAATGTGCTGTGAAGTGAATAGCAAGGCACTCAAGTTAAGAGAAAACACTGCATTAAAGAGACATTTTTTAAAGACATCAAGAATTATAAATTCAAATTACTGGTTTGGCACAAAGCATTGTAGACATACCTACATTTGATTAGAGTTTTCTTTTAAAAGGAAATATAGTTGTTTTCAAATTTGACTGTTACATTATATGTTTATTCAAACATTGCATGTGTTGGAAAGCTCCTTTGTTGAGGTAGAGGTTAGATGAAATGTTTCTAGGATTACCGCATTATTGAATTTGTTCAACATCTAGCTACTGATTAGTCAGGAAAAAAAGCTATATCCTAAAAAAACAAAGAATGGAATGATATGTATGCATATTTTTAGTGAGCAAATTCCAGATATTTTGGGAAATACTGTCTACAGTATTTGGGTTGAATGTAGTACATTATATCACTTTTTTAAATTATTTCAGGTTCATTAAGGGTACAAAGAATGAGGTTACAATGTTTGCATGTGTTTGGTAAAGTCCTCTTATAATTGTGTCCCACCCCCAAGAGATGTGCCCTGCATCATAACCCCCATTCCCCCACTCTCTCCCTTCTCCAGGTTGCTTCATTCTTCCTCCCCCAAACTTGAATTGGTCTTTTTCTTTTATGTGAGTAAGTATTAGATCATCTACTGGCTTGACATTAGAATTGAGTACATTGGTTTCTTGCTTCTCCATTCTTGTGATACATTACTAAGAAGAATGTGTTCCAACTCCATCCAGGTGAATACAAAAGATACAAAGTCTCCATCTTTTTTATGGCTGAATAGTATTCCATGGTGTACATATACCATAGCTTGTTAATCCATTTCTGAAGAGGTGAAGGATCTTTACAAAGAAAATTATGAAACCCTCAGAAAAGAAATAGTAGAATACATTAACCAATGAAAGAACATGCCATGATTTGGCTGGAAAGAATCAACATTGTGAAAATGTCTGTCACTTTTTAATTGTTAGTTGGCCATCTCTGCTCTTAGTGAGCAATACAAAATAGAAAGAAATAATGTATTCAGGTAAAAGCTGGAATATTCAATCCACTCTCTGAGCCTCAGTGTTCCAATCTACAAAATGAAATCATTGAAACAAAAGCTAATAAATTTTGTTCTTTGTCATTTTCAAACCAACTTACTGAAACTTTCAACTTTGGGTGATTTTTTTCTTTTCCAAGCTGTCATCTGGACTGACTAAAGATATATTTTAATGAAACTGACAGCAGTCAATGGATTTTAGAACATTTTTATAATTATTTTTAGTGAGTAGACTAGACCATAAAATTTAAATATACTAAGTAATAAAACAAAGTATTTTTTCATGTGTATTTGGTTTTGGAACAAGTATAAAAATAATCCTTCAAATTTAATGTATAAAGTGTTTACTATGGTTTGGACACAAAACTAAAGTTAAAATACAAATTAGTGAGTCATTTAAAAATGATGTATTTTAGAAAATGTCTCAGAAGGCATATCTAACAGCATTTCAAGCATTGAAGCATAATTTAGGTAAGTAGATAGCCTTCAAAAATTTTTGCTATTAAGAGCAAGAAAGTCACAGTTTATTTTAAAAATAAAAATTGGCCTCATTTCTTGAAACTGAGCCAATATAAATAAATTATGGTTAGAAACAAAGACTTTGAACTCAGCTGTGAATTCAAATCTGAAATCTGTAAAAAGGAAATAATTATGGTCCTAAGGTTGTTGTGCAGATGAAACAATATATATTCATCATATAACACAGTGCCTAGAATGTAGTCTTCAATAAAGGTTTTTAAATTTATTATTGTTACCCTGTAATTATCACATGATCAGATAATATAATGCCAGTTGTTATAGTTTATCACAGACAACAATTTGTTAATTTGCCCTTGAACCTTTAACAATGGTTTCTTGAAACCATATAGATCAAGAGATCAAAAATTTAAGTGATGCAAAATTGAACGTTATGATCATGCCCCTGGGGAATAAGACTTCTGCACTTGGATAAAACTTTATCTTTCAATATTATAAGGCACACACTTTGAGCATCAGAAAAGGACTAGTAGGGTCTACCTCTTACAAGGAAGGAAAAAAAATTGAGCTAGTATACATATTTATATATTGTATCACAATTCTCCCCTAATTTCCACATCTGTTATTTCACACGATCCTTATAAGAACATCGTGTGGTAATCAAAGTAGGCTTAAGATCTGTCTTTAAAAACGGAAGGAACTGACACTAAGAGGGGGTGTGACTTACTTAATGTCCCTGATGGAATGAGGTGGAGCTAGCTAGGGTGACAACCCAGTTTTTGTACTCTCTTTGGGTCCTTTGTCAACCAATCCATCTTTACTGAGAGAAGTTACTTTAGTAAATTCATCTTTGTTTTCTGATGTATTTATTGTGTTTATTTGAAATAAAAGCTTAAAACATTGCAGGTTATCAGACTTAGTTAAAAAATCTCTAAACTATTTTAGAACATAAATCTACTCCAAAATTACTTCTCTGGTTTGGTGCCTTGAGTGGGCTACAGTCCAGTCTTGAAATGCTATTCTTCTGACAAGGTCGGGATAATCAGGCGACGAAGGCAAAACCAAGGGCATAATCTACTCGTGGTACTTTGTGGTGCTCAGAGATAAGCGTCACTACAACTCCCAGAGTATCATAAGCTTTGACTTCTGTAAATTTGAAGGTACCCTGCATAAGGCATTTCTAAGAGATTAACTTGATTTTCTAAGTGAGAAGCGGAACCTTGGAAGCAATAAAATTAGGAAGCTGTTGATATTTTTTCTTAATCCAAATCAATTTAATCCTCATATAGGGTTAAAAATCGATGTTTTATTTTATTTTTAATATGAAAATCAATCTTTTTGGCTAAACACAACCTTTACATGAATACTTTTATCATCTGAAATACTGTCAAATAGGATATTTTTAGTATCTTTATCAGAGGATGTGAATTCTAGGTGAATGGCAAAGTGACTCTAAAAACACAGGCTTCCAACTTGCTTAAGATTTGCAGATGGAAAATTGATTACAAAGCAGAACTAAGATAAGTAATTATATGATACTTTGCAACAGTTTGCAAGGGTGCCACAGTTTTCCAAGGTCTTAATTCATAGCAGTTAAAGAAAAAAAAATTATGCACACTATATATAGATAATAGCTAAAGATAAGAGTACAAAGTGAACATAAAGCGTATATGATATCGCAATGAGTGGGTTATTGCCGTAAAATACTACAAAAGAAAAACAAGTTAAGATAAAAATAAGTATCTCAAACGGGTTGAGCATTGAGGTCTTGGAACTGGCTGTCTAAGGTTTGAATCCTGGGTATATCACTTATATTATGAGTAAATTAGCTAATTTCTCTGAGCTGCATCTTCTCCATTTAAAAACCCCTCTCTCATGGGATTTTACAGGGATAAAAAAGGGAAATGCATATACAGTGTTTTGCATAGCTCTTGGCACACAGAAAAGCTCAATGAAAATTATATTACCATTGTTAGATAGTAGAAATTATTTAATAATATTATGTATTATATCATAATATTACCTATTAAATTTATCTGTTATCTCAAATAGAATTGAAAATATTTTAAAAATTGGAACCAAAATAAAATGATATTCCTTAAGTAGACGGGCTAAAATTAATGTTGAGAATCTGACTGGTATATTTACATAATGCCCTTCCTTTCAAGTTGAAACAAGAAGAACAATAAAAAAAACTATGATTTAGTAAATAAACAGAATCACCTTTCAGGCAATCTTGCAGATTCAGGAAAACTCTAATAATGTAATTTTAGTTTAGAAGGACTTTTCGTATAGGACTTATAAGAGAAAATTTAATTCAAAAAGCTGAGATTCAAATTTTACTTGAAGATTAATCATTACAAATTTTTTTATTCAATTAAATTTAACATTTATTTATTGAAGGCCTACCGAAAGGCCATAATCTTATTCTGCAGACATTATTAACCCGATAATTCTTTAAATGCAGTCATGCAAATCACTATACAAAAACAGTATCCATTTGAAATAGCACAGACATAATCTCCTACTCACTTTTGTTCTTCTAGAAAAAATATGAAAAGTTAGTATTTAGCTACTTTGGGAAATTAGACCAGACCAGAAAATAAATAGCACATATCTGTTACTACCCTCAACCTGAAACATTGCTTGGTAACAAATACTTTGCTGAAAATCAATAAAAAGAAAACAGTGGTCTTAATCACAGGTATGTAACATGAGCCAGACGACCAACCTGGAGTCAATTGCTCATACTCAGATAACTAGAGCCACAGAATTTATTTCTCTGCAGTCAAATGAAAAGCAAACTCTCTACCTGCCACCCAGGACTTTCATTAGAAAGGGAGAACCTTTGCTCTGATTTTGAAAAAGAGGGGATGTGAGCCCATGCATTTTCTTTTGTTAAATATGTATGCATCTGTATTATGAAAATAAAGGAAAATATGTATCAAGTAGGTCATTGAGGGCATTAAAAAAAAACCCTGAAATTTATTATTATCATTTTGATATTCTTCCAGCCTGTTATTCGGGTAGTCTTTCTGAGAAGAAAGATCTTTAGAAAACAATAATCAAACTGCAATAGTTCTCTCAGTTAACCTGAAGTTAACATAACTATGCCCACGGCCCATTTAACTTAACAGCCTGCCTGTCCTGCAATTGTAGATAGGGCTCGCAATAATCACCTTATGCCAGAGTGCCGTGGACCAGTTCTTTATCAATTATTTGGAAATAAGTCAGTCCCAAACACGCAGCTCCTCAAATGAAATGACAAAATGTTAAAGAAGGTGATTGTGCCCCTGAATTGCAGAATCATAAGGGGAAGCCTGATTAGGTCATCTGCTGCCACATGCAGAATGATAATGAAGGTGGGGACTTAACATCTTGGTAAGGGGGAGAGGTGCTTTTCAGCATTAAACAAAGCAAAACTAAAGCTGCTGGTGACTGAAAGCTTGCTTTGTAGGTTCACACCAGAGTCCTGATTTTACAGGCAGTCGGCAGGCAAGACCAGGCTCTCCGTGTGATGTGAAAATATCACCTACCTTGATTTGGAGTGGACGTTATAAGGCAGTTTCTTTTTGTCTAAAATGTAATAGAAAAGCTGTACTTCCAACAATAAAAAGGGAATTACACTTTGGTGAGAGAACAGTAAAGGTTTCCAGCACTTTCACAGGCCAACCAAATGTAGTCTTCTGCCATGTAAATGCAGTAAAAGGATATCTGCACTAAATTACAGGATTTATAGTTGGCAGGAAAACGAAACCACGGAAAGATCATTTTTGCATTAAAATTTCGTTTTCTGTACTACTAGTGTGTATTTTAAAAATATAGGTGCCTTTTACTAATGAATGAAGTACATCAAAGCCTATTACGTCCCGCATTTTGTGAGAACTAAGCCATTTATAAGTGCTATTCACATTTAATTAGTAGTCATTTCTTCCCCGTAAGCATATTTACTTGGATCTCTTGTTCCTACGGCAACCCTATGAGTACTACAGCTACAAGAACAGCCTAGACTAACCTAAAAAAGGATCGAGATTAATGAGCAAGCTCAATATTAAGACTATAATGCAAAAGACAGAGCACCAAGATTGGTGAGAGGAGTGACAAAGAAAACTCAAATAAAAATCTCTCATTTCAAGGAGCCTATTTATAAGGCAGCACAGATTTTATTTATCCAAGAGTGCCTATAGTATACAGCGAATGCAAGGGATGACTCATTTAGTGCTAAGTTTTATTTAATTGGCTAACCACGCAGGTGCAGTGTTGCACACATACATACATGTATATGATTATAATCCGTTCGACGCCCCTTTCAAGGTACTATATAAACAGCATGTCAAGCAGTTGTGCTCATGGATGTTTCCCTTAAATAGTGCACTTGTTTAAATAGAGGCAGTCTTTAAAATTAGCTGTGGTAGAAGACAATGTCATTAAACATTTAGTGAAAAAGGAGTCTTAAAGCAGAATATTTATGTTATTTTAAAGGGAAATTTTCTGATCAGCTCTGTATTCCAGTTCCAGGTAAACTATTATAAAGGCATTGACATGAGACTACATAGCAAGAGCAATGTTAAGGATATCAGAATAAAAATAAACAGGTATTGAAAATTTGGCATGTTCTTCTTAAATTCTGCTTACAAGGGACATTTCTTAATTCAAAGGTTTAAGTGAGAGAGGGAGGTGGAAAGGACTGGGGGCTAAATATGTTTACACAGAGTTAGATAATTTTACAATTCATGTTAGGAAGACAATGGAAATACTAAAAAAAAATTGAGAATAAGGAAAAAATAAATTATACCTAAAAAAAAAAAAAAACCACCAAGACCCAAACGCCTAAAGTCAAACTAATTTTGCTTTGCACATTACAGATGGGTGACAATAATTTCTGCACTTTATATTTGTCCTCAAGTCCCTACGTCCCCAAACACTCTGTGGGAGAGACACAGAAATGTAAAAGGACAAAGTAGAAATTCTATAATTCTTGTTATCAAATCTTGCTTAGTAAAAATGACGGGCTCTCTTCAGAGCAGTCCCCGTCTCACTGCAACAGCACAGGGGCAAGCACACCGTCCTCCCGCCTCTAAATTATCCTGCTTAGTAGCAAAAAGCAAAAATGATTCCTTCTGACCTTTCTACATTGCTTCATTAACTTGCAAGCAACAAGTAAAAATGAGGAGCCTTCTGCAGCCCCCTGTGCTGTAACTGCTGTAAAGAAGTGGCTGCTCAGCGTTCATTCAGGGGTCTGGGTACCGCTCACGGGCTAAACGGGGCGCCTTCAGCGCGTGGTGAGAAACACCAGCCGGACATTCTCTAAAGCTCATTTCGCTCCAACCAGGGCATTTCAAATTTGTTTCTTTTTAGACCTAGAGGGATGTGAAACGGTTTGTGTGCCTTCTGCTGAGTTATTAGTCAAGAGTAAAATTATTTTATGTGGCTCTGTAAATTGAAAAAAGGAAACTATTTTATAAGAATTTATCTGTGCAAATATTAACAGTCAACCAATTCTGTTGTCTCAAATCCAGCTGTAATGTATAATGTGAAATCCTTTTTAGAGAGCAGGAAGTAGCTTCTACCTGTAATTTTCCTTTGTGAAAATGTGCCTTTACCAGCAACTATTGCCCATGCAGTGAATTAATTATACTCAACAATTAAATCACAAGACATTTCTCTCCCAGATAATCTATGAATTCGAGTTCAGCATTGCTATAGGTACTTTTGTTCATGTATGGAGAATAGCTTAATACCAAAGAACACAGCAACTTAAATGCCATTCCCTGGGATTTATGAAAAAGCAATATAGGAGAGTAAAGAGAACAAATACCAACAACAGAGAGCCCCCGCCCCCACCCCACCTTCGAATCAAACAATAAATGCAAATAGAAGAACTAAACCCAAGCGGAGAGGTCGGGGCGCAACGCTGAGGTCTGAGGATTCCTTCCTGAAAATGCTCACCAGCCTGTTTAAGAATTTTCTGCTATCTTTAAAAAACTATGTGTCATAATCGGCCATCAGTGAAGCCTCTTCGCTCAGCTTCCCAGGTAGAATGAAACGCAGTCCCAGAGGTACCCAGACATGAAAACTGAACCCTCTCTCCACAGATAATCAGCGCAGGAGAGCAGCCAACTTCTTAAATACCCACAATTAAATCACACACACTGTCCTCCTCTCCCTTCCTGGGTTTCAAACGTGGGGTTATTTATCAGAAAAGAGAAACTGGAGGCTGCATCTTTAGAAGGCAGCCAGGCACTTCTAACCTAATTAGCGTTAGTCACCTCTGGAAATAAATCCCCTGAATCCTGCAGCTCAAAAGTCACCCCCGCCCCCATGCTCGTCCCTGCACACAAGCACCTGGTCACAGCTGAGCAGCCAAATAGACAGACCCCTCCTGCCCTGACCCCAGCAAACAGCACTAAGAGGGATTTGCTGCGACCTTCCAGAAAATCAGGTAAAACAACAACCCCGGGTGGGGTGTGGGGAGGGGAGATGCAAGTGATTTGCTTTTTCTGAGTTCAAACTTCACGCCCACCCACCACAAAATCCAGCCCGGAAGCTGCTCCAGCCTGGAAAACCTCTGTCTCAAACAGAAGGCTCAGAAAAGAATGGAGATTTGCAGATCTGATAATGAGCCAGTTAATGACATAAATGATACCTCAAGAACCTCACTAAACCATCCAGGTCCTACAATTTAATCTGTAATAAATACTCCTGCATCATTGCGAGATGGCTGCTCATAATGGCAAATGAAATATGCTGGTATGATAGGTACAATAAATCTGGATTTTCCTATGGTTCCCTCAGGCTAGAACAATATGTAACCACAGTGCGCTCTGTCAGGATGAGCAGATCTCAAAGCCATCATAAAATCTAAATGGGGACTAATTAGGAGGCCCTTCCCTTCCAGAGTTACTATTTCTATTGACATTTTCCATGCATGAGCCCCTCCATAACATCATAAGTCACCAAGATAAGAACTCCCTAGATTATAGGGAAAAAGCTTTAATGGAGAAGTTGAACTCAAAGGCGATGCATAAATTTTCCTTTTGATTCTACGGGAAGTCTGTGTTCAGTACTTTCTTTACAAACTTTCAAGCCATGAACGGGGCACTTTTTAATCCCTCTGCATACTTTCTTCCCACCTGGCCGGTACCAGTCTCTGTGCACCAGGAGTGTGAGTGTCAGGTGGCACCCAGGGAGGACATTAAAAGAGAGTGGGCTGCTCGTAAAACTGATGGCTGTGGGTCAGGAGAGTGTCAGGGGGTACACTTGGCAAGTGGGCTTCTGGGCCAAGGCTTTTTGGCCGGAAGGTTGGAACTCTTCCCTAAAGGTCACTGAAAATTAGACTTTCCCAAGGCTCTTCCAATCAGGAGTGGACAGATTTCCCTAAATGGGCCGTTTCTATGCAGAAAAGTGAATTCATTCTTTGATAAACTAGGATTCCATAGGTACTGGGGAAAAGGGAAGGTATATAGGTGGTGTGTGTGTGTGTGTGTGTGTGAGAGAGAGAGAGAGAGAGAGACAGAGAGAGAGACAGAGACAGACCCTTCCACTTGGCTGGGGTGGGAAAGAGATCTCCAGGCTCCCTGAAGTGGAAAGGGCATGGACAGAAACCAGGGCAATAGTGTCTGAAAAAACTTTCTCTTTTGTCATCTGCAAAATAATATGGCAAATTATTTTAATTTTTCTGAGAGGCAAAATCCTTATTTAAAAATGGGAATAAAATTAATTAGTCCCCTGGCTCGGTGCCCATAGCACAGTGGTTATGGCGCCAGCCACATACACCAAGACTGGGGCTTCAAACCTGGCTGGGGTCAGCTAAAACGACAATGACAACTGCAACAAAAAATTGTTGGATGGTGTATTGGGTGCCTGTAGTCCACAACAGCTACTTGGGAGGCTAAGGCAAGCGATTGGTTTAAGCCCAAAAATTGGAGGTTGCTGTGAGCTGCAACTCCACAGCATTCTAATGTGGGTGACATAGTGAGACTCTGTCTCAAAAAAAAAAAAAGAAAAGAAAAGAAAAGAAAATTAACTAGTTCCATAGGGATATTGTGGAACTATACATAGGTTAAAATACATATGTGGGTAATTTGAAAAATTATCCATCATTTTTATTACTTGTGAAATGTATTATTTCATTTCAAGGAAATAAAATTAGGAAAATATCATGAAAAGGGGATGTGCAACCTGGTATTTTTATTTCTCAATCTTTATTTATATGCTAGAATAAAAGCTAAAAATTGTTGAGGGCAATTTGTCTTATGAAAGCATACAATCCATACTAAAGAGACAAGTTCCTCTACCTCGTTTAATCACTTGCAAGCATTATCTGACTTTTCCATTTGTTGTGGTATTTTTGGTTCCCAAGGCCTTAGCAAGACAGACCTACCAGGTCTGTTGTCTTCTGACATGCGTGCACTGGGGCTCTTACTGTCCTCAAACACTGTCATCAGGAGTGTCACCATCAACTAGAGGCTGCATACATTTGTGCCTAGATGTAAATAACACTAATATCCATTAGGAGATGTGATCTAGCTCTAGTGAAATAAATGCGTTCCTGGGCTAGATCATACTCTGCTCCGTGCAACAGATGAAAGACTATCTGGTAGATACTTGATGAATGGTTTCACCTACGAACACTTTATCAAGTCTAAATTTAAGATCAGATCGATAGTACCTTAGATGATAAATAAGAGTTTTGTGTGTACATCCATTTCAAATGTATATGTAACTTCTGATTTGTGTATTCTTGTCTAGCCAGTGGGGCTAACTTTGTATCTTATTATTTTTATCAGTGTTATCACTCATCAGGCTTGTATAAACTTTGTCAAGCACATTTCATTTGTATGTCTTGGCTACCAAAATAAAATTTCTATCCTCAAATAATTCTGAGAATTGCGAGAGTTTCCTCCTAATGTCTTGCATCTTTATAGGAAATGAAGGGATTGCCTATAAACCCCATGAGTATATTAATAGAATGAGGGTACAATGTATTTCAAAGCTTATATGGTATTCAAACTTTGCACTATTTTATGAAGTTAAAGCCATAAATTGAACTTGAAATATTTAAGAGAGAAAAATTAAGCTGCATCAGATCCCAACTTACGCTTTTCTTTCTAAGATATTTTCTTATATTTTAGTGATATACCTTTTTGCTTCTTCCTACTTCAACAATTACAAAAAGAAAAAAGTATAATTATAAGAGATAAAGGAAATCACATTTTTGGATTTGTTATACCTCTACTGCAAAGGGTAAGAAAAAATACAGTTTAACATCAATAGTTTTCAAACTTTTTTTATTTTTTTTGAGACAGAGCCTCAAGCTATCGCCTGGATAGAGTGCAGTGGCATCACAGCTCACAGCAACCTTCAATTCCTGGGCTCAAGCGATTCTCTTGCCTCTGTCTCCCAAGGAGCTGGGACCACAGGCATCCGCCACAATGCCCGGCCATTTTTTTTTTTTTTTTTGGTTGCAGCGATCATTGTTGTTTGGCGGGCTCAGGCTGGATTTGAACCCACCAGCTCAAGTGTACATGGCTGGCTCCTTAGCCCTTTGAGCCACAAGTGCCGATCCTACACAGTACATCTTTTTGTATTCTTTATTTTCCATTAGTATGTACTTTTATATGTAAAGTTGTTTACTTCTAGATAGAATATGGTCCGCCTTAGTTTTTGAAAATTCAATCTGATAAGCTTTGCTTTATAATTAAATTGATTCGACTATTTACATTTATATATTAACAATATTGTTGAGTTTAAGTTTACTGTCTTGTTATTGGTTTTCTATTTGTTCCATTTGTCTCTTTTTTCTTTATTCTCTGTTCCTGTCTTCTTTGGATTATTAATCATGATACCATTTATCTTCACCATTGATTTTTTTTAACCTTTTTATTTAATATTTTAATAGACTTCATTTTTTAGAGCAGTTTTAGGTTCAAAGCATAATTGAACAGGAGGTACAGAGATTCCTCATATGATAAGCACCTTATCTTTCCCACTATCAGCATCCATGCCAGAGTGGCATGTTTGTTAAAATTGATGAACCTATATTGATGCATCATTATCCCAAATCTATAGTTTATATTAGGGTCCCCTCTTGGTGTTGCACATCCTGTGGATTTTGAGAAATATAAAATAACATGTATCCACCACTAGTCTATCACTCAGAGTAGTTTCACTGACCAAAAATTCCTCTGTCCTCTACCCAGTGATGCCTCCCTTCCCTAAGTCTTGGCAACCACTGATTCTTTTATGAGCAAAATTGACAGTTTTGCTTTTTCCAGAAGGTTATATATAGTAGTTTGAATCATACAGAGCCCTTTCAGACTGTCTTCTTTTACTTAGTAATATGCATTTAAGGGTCTTCCATGCCTTTTCATAGCTTGATAGAGCATGTATGTTTAGCAATGAAAAATATTCCATTGTTTATATGTACCACAGTTTATTTATTGATTAACCTACTGAAAGAAGCCTTGGTTGCTTCCAAGTTTGAGGAGTTTTATGAATAAAGCTGCTGTAAACATCCATTTACAGTTTTTTGTGTGGCCATAAGTTTTAAAATCATTTCATATTTATAACCAAAGAGGGCGATTATTCACTTGTATTCTACTTGGATTTTGTTTGGAGTATGTTTATGTATTTTAAGAGTATATTTATGTTGTAGAAAACTGCCAAACTGTCTTCCAAAGGGGTTATACTATTTTGCATTACCACCAACAGTAAATGAACATTGTTCCTATTGCTACATGTCCATGCCAATATTTGATAGTGTCATTGTTTTGGATTTTGGCCACTCTAATAAGTGAGTAGTAGGAGTTCTTTTACTTAAAGGACTTCCTTTAACATTTTTTGTAGTACAGATCTGCTTGGGATGAATTCTCTCATCTTTGTTTTCATTTGTAAAAGTATTTATTTTGCCTACATTTTTAAAAGATGATTTTTTCTGGGAAATATAATTCTACGTTGATGTATATTTTTCTTTCAATACTTTAAATATGTTTTCCATTAAATTCTGGCTTGCATAGTTCCTACTGAGAATATGTTGTAACTTTTACCTCTATTTCTATTTACTCAAAAGTGTCCTTTTTACCTGGTTGACTTTAAGATTTTTTATAACCACTGATTTTCAGTGGTTTAATTATGATATTTTGGAATAGTGTTCCAAAATACAATTCATTCTACTTGGATTTTGTTGAACTTCTAGGATTTATGGGTTTAATAGTCATCAAATTTTGAAATATTTTAGTCACATTTGTTCTAACTTTGTTTTGTCCTCCCACTCCAATTCTCGCCACCTTACTCTGGGCCTCCAATTATATATTTCGTTTTGCTTGATATTAGTTTACTAAGGCTTTGTTCTTTTCTTTCTTTCTTTTTTTTTTTTGAGACAGAGCCTCAAGCTCTCACCCTGGATAGAGTGTTGTGGCATCACAGCTCACAGCAACCTCCAATTCCTGGGCTCAAGCGAGTCTCTTGCCTCTGCCTCCCAAGTAGCTGGGACTACAGGCACCCGCCACAACACCCAGCCTTTTTTTGGTTGCAGCCGTCATTGTTGTTTGGCAGGCTCGGGCTGGATTCGAACCCGCCAGCTCAGATGTACATAGCTGGTGCCTTAGCCCGTTGAGCCACAGACACCGAGCCTTATTTCTTTTTTTTTAATAATCTTTTCCCCATGGGTTCTTCATTTTGCATAGTTTCTGGATTAGGTATTTGTTGCAGTTTAACAAATTATTCTAAAATAATAACTTAAAGCAACAATAAACATATATTAC
>CAUYON010096379.1:0-22179 GCA_963573935.1 Arctocebus calabarensis
TGGCCCAGGGAACCACACCAACTCCTTTTGGTTTTAGGTCAGCCTGTACAGGCTCCCTTTTGGCTTCCAGATGATCTGTCAAGGGGCTGCAAACTGTGGGCTGATCATTTGTTTGTGTAAATAAAATTTTATTGAAACATAGCCACACCCATTTGCTTATGTATCGTCTATGGCTGCTTTACCACAAGGGCAGAGTTCAGTAGTTGCAACAGAAACCATGTGGCCCGCAAAGCCTAAAATATTTACTGTCTGGACTTTCAAAAAAGTCTTCTGCCCCCTTTTCATAATATTCCTTTTCAGGAATAAATCCTCCCTGATTTTTCTTCTCCTTTCCTCTGTCTCTTTTGTTAAATTCTGTCCTCTTGTTTCCTTCCCCTTCCTCTTTGTCTAAATTGTATTTGTTTACATTTCCTTATTTCTCTTTGCTACAAAGGAGACATGTTATGCTGAAGTAACACGTGGACTGCCATCCCTTACAATTGAGCTATCTTAGCATTACATCTTCCTTAGAATCATCCATCACAGTAGCCTGAATGACCCCTTGAGCGTAGACTTCAGGGGCTCAGACTTACGAAGTTATGCAGCTAGGCCTCTCACTCACTTGGCTTTGATCAGAACTGACTCTAGCTTCACTTCTTTCTTACTAAAGTAAACCAAGACTTTTTTTTCTGTTAAAATTAGTTGAGACTACTTTGATTGGACTTCTACTTCTTTGAACATCACATTTAGATGTGGAAAATGTTTTTTCAGAGTAGAAACAAAGTCTGATCACAAATCCAAAGTATTGTTTATTCTTGTATGATAGTTTTGGTTGGCTTTTAGGAAAATAAATGTATATTGACACTGATATCTTTTCAGTCATATACTTTCATAATAATTTTATATAAGGTAAGTCAACAAGTAAAGGCTTTTGAAGTGCTTTAGGAAGAATGATTTAAAAAATTGGAACATGTTGTAACCTGAGTGTGACTGAAAAGTTCTGGATTATATCTTTGGATCAAATTCAGTCAACTTCCAAAGTATTAAACTTTTCCTTGACCCCAAAACTCAAGGAAAAGTTTCTGTGCTATTTTTCAAAATGAAGTTGAATGTCATGTCAGTGAAAAAAATTTTGTCGGTGGTCCCAAAACATTGATGGTTTCATTTGTTTTGAAGCAGACAATTATCATTTTGAATTCTTAGCTATTCTTTTTATGTCTTAATATGGCTTGATAGCCACTGAAATACTGGAAATTTTTAAAGTATGAAATTGTGTCTGTGTGTCAGTAAGTATTCTTCCCATGCTTGCTCTCAAATCCTTTTTAGAAGAAAAAAAAAAAAAGTATTTAAGCAGAATTATGGGAAGTCTTGTGAGACAGTCTTCAATATCATTTATCCCTTGAAATATCCTAACAGAGTCCTATACTCTGCAATGGAAAGATTGGAAGACTTAAATATCCAGTCTCTTTCCTTCCTTTAGAAACAATCATACTTGAGCAGAAACTCAGAGCTGTGCTGTCCTCAGGTCCTGGGACCCACCCTGGACACTTTATGGATGATATGCTTACTCAGGCTTTTACCCCTGGGATTGAACCAAAGTCAGTCAGTTTCTTCCTTTACCACCTCTCTGTCTGATCTTCCTTTTCCAAGGGCCTTTGTGGTTGACACTCAGAGCTCAGGAGACATCCTTTGCTCCACCCTTCAGAGTGGCAGTTGTACAGTTGTGCTGCCTGACATTCTCAGACGCAAGAGCTGTCTCACCTGATTCAGACCATTCCATGTAACATGGGTGCTCAGTATGCAAGTCTCATGAAAGTATAGATCACTTATTTAAAGAGAAAGAACCAAGTACTCGTGATATTGTAATATGTCAAGCATAGGACGAATGGATTTAACCTTTTTTGAAAGTGTTATGCAAAAAAAAATAAAATAACAGAGACCTGACGGGGTATGTGGTCCACATAGCCTAAAATATTTACTATCTGACCCTTTAAGAAAAGGTTTACTTATCCTCACACTAGTCCTTCAAGATCATATTGTGTGGACAGTTAGGCACATGATTTTTATTCACATAGTCCAGCATTGCAAGAATTCTAGGTTTTAGGATATCTCGCGTGTTCATCTTAGTATACAGCTCCTGTTGCACATTATTTCTGAATAATACTTGGACATTTGAAAAAAAAGAATATCTCTCTTTGCTGATTGACTATTTTGTTGATGAGTTGTGGACCTACCAGCATACATGGTTACAACTAAAAGTACGAAGTGTTTTAAACTAGAAGTGTAGTCGTCGTCATCATTTTTATGAATCATAATGAACTTGATTGGCAGACATTTCATACACAGCAGTACTGAACACACAATGTACTAGAACTTTAAACCTAGAATAGTGCCTCTCCCTAAAAGCACAGGATGTGTTAGTTTTATCCCAAGTCTTTCATTTCTCTTTTGTATCTAGTATATTGGCAGATTACTTTTTGTCTCTCAGCTCTGGTCATTACTTGTAAACATAAATGGCTAGCCTTTGTTTGTTTGAACCTCAAGTCCAGGCCACACATTTTCTTAAACACACCAGCATGGCGGTGGCATCTTGTCAGCACCAGCAGCTCTAAATTGAACAAATTCAGGACTCTCCTCATTTTGAGGAACCATCTTTGCTACCTTGCCCTGACTCTTCCCTCTCCTGCTTCTGCACCAGCCCCCTTCCAGGAGGCATCTTCTCTGGGATGGCCCCTACATCCAGGTGCTTCCCAGAACACATATGTGTCACATTTGAACAATTTTTTTCTTCCAAATCCTCTATTTTCCTCTATAGTACTTAGCCATTGGGTCCAAATGCTATTCAGTTTATCAGCTTTTTCTCACCCCAGTTTTCTATGATTTGCCCCTTATATTTGTTTGTAGATAAAGCTGCAATACCTGAGAGTTTGTGGGAAAGAGACTATACAAACAATATTTGCATAATTTTGTATATTTGTACCACACAGGTAGGGATTATTTTTAGAGCTGCTATAGCTTAAGGTAATTGATTTCACTGCTGTTTTTTGCATTCTAAATAGTTCTCAGAGACTGTGTTAGTGTCTGTGGTTTTTAACACATACAGTGTATATGTAATATTTATATACACCACTGTGGAATTTATTTCACTGTGTAAATAGTGATATATTCCTGTTTAAATGCTTCTATAGAAAGTATTTATTTTAACAAGAAAATTAACTGTCAAAAGGGCTTTCAAAAAAAATGTTCTTTCTAGCCACCCATACTTCTCCAGCTACTATGCTTAGCTGGTCAGCTCCCAAATAGCACAGTTAAGGCAAAAGCATGTGGCCTTGAAACCTTGCTTTATTGGGGCAGATGTGCAAATGCATCTTCCCACTGTCACCCCATCCCACAACAAGGTGGGACTCTCACAAGAGGAATGGCTGTGCTAGGCATGGCATCAGGGCTTGCCTCACACAGCCCATTTCTTGCATGCAGTTGAAACATTCAGCTGTACACTTTACCAATCCGTGCAGGGAAATGAGCCTTAGTTGTAGCTCCAAGGAAATCCAAACCCATCCTTTGGGATTTGGAGAAACCACTGGTTGCCTAAAGAAAATATTAAAGTGTATGTCAAGTCTCTTCTTTTGCGAAAGGCACCTCTTCACACTTATTAACCAGGGGAGGTAAAAATGTTACCTTCTACACCTTGATATTCAAGAGCACCTCAGCTCAATCTCCTCTCCCTCCTCCCTGTTGTCCTCTCTCCCTGTCTCAGCAAGCATCTGTGCAGATGTGGGCCATTGTCCCTGTAACTGATGGTTACAGAACAAGACCATGTGATCAGCTTTACTTCTCAGCAGTCCTGGCCTGCAGCTGAGAGCACCCCTAGGTAGAATGGAACCAGTGCTCTCTAATCATGCTTCTCCTCCCTGGGCACCCCTATCTGAGTCACGTTCCTCCTAGCGCTTAGCTGCCTGGCTGGCTGGAAAACGGCAACTCTGGGTCTGCAGCGAGCTTTAGCTTTGGAACTAGACTCAAAGGGGTTTTTGTCATCCATTAGAACCATAATTTGCATATTTCCTATGGCCTCCCTTTGTTTTTTTCTAAACAAATGATCAGGACACTTGAGTAATGCTGGAGAATGTTTTTCTAAGCTATTATTTGTAAGCAAATCTGATTTTAAGAGAAAATGTGAATGGGTAACTAGATGCCAGGGAATTTAGCACTGAACTAGACAGTAAAAACTTTTTTTAACTTTGCAGGAAGAAATAAATTTTGCTCTCATCTAAATATTCACAAGAAGTAATGTAAATAGTTTTCTAAAAATATTTATTACATGTGCTATATACAGATTCATGTTCTGAGTGATGTTTGTTTGCATTGTAGTATTGTAGAAGAATATATTTTGAGCAGTGGACTTCTTTCATAACACAGTTCACACGTGGGGAAAAAACAAAAACCAGCAGGTTGAGAGCTGTTTGGGGCATTTGATCTGTAATGTTACATCAAATCTAAGCTTTAACTGCCCCCTCTTCTCATCTGGTTATGTTATATATTATATACATATATATATATATACAAGTGTAAGATAAACTGGTCAGTATCCAGATCTGCAGAGCAGATTTCCAGGTGTCTTTCTGATACGTTGCCCATAAGCAATAAGATCCTAGATGATTGCATTTATTCTGGGGCCCACGTTGGCCCTTGTCTCAGAGGATTGATTGGGTGGGGGTAGAACAGCTCTTGCTAAGACCTCTTGCCTTTGCTGGAGAGGTTGCTGTACTTGAATTTTTGCTTCTGTTTGTCTGCACGCTTCTTCATGTCATAGAACTCTAGCGATGGAGGTGAAATCTGACGCATCAAAATTGGGGATATACATTTAAAAATAGAAATTTTCCATAAATTTGTAGGGTTTCCATAATCCAGTTGAGGCAAAAGCTTATTTGGCTATAGAGTAAATTCTAAGAACTTTTTTTACATAAGAAATTTAAGTGAGCTAGGTGTGGTGGTTCATGCCTATAATCCTAGCACTCTGGGAGGCTGAGGCAAGAACATTGCTTGAGCTCAGAAATTGGAGACCAGCTGAACAAAAGCAAGACTCCATAACTACTAAAAATAGAAAAAAAATAGCCAGGCATTGTGTTGGGCACCAGTAGTCCCAGCTACTCAAGAGGCTGAGGCAGGAGGATCACTTGAGCCCAGGTGTTTGAGGTTGCAGTGAGCTACTAGAATGATAACACCACTGCATTCTACCTAGGGCAACAGAGCAAGACTCTATCTCAAAAATAAATAAATAAAAAAGATATTTTTTAAAGAAAGAAATTCAAGTGGCCAATTAAATGCCCTTTGGCTATTTTGACTTATCTTTAAAAGCTAAGCCCTTTCCTGTAAGCCTCCCATGTGTCTGGGCTTAAAATATCTAGAGCTCTTTCATGTCTGAGGCTAACCCATTTAGGTCAGCATAAAGATGACAGTCACTCTTCCATTTCTCTCAGCGTGTCTAGTTGAACAGATTGCTAAAGCTGTTTAGCAGCCTCTCCTTGTGACCGTCCTAAACTTTGTGAAAAAGAAATACCCCACACCTAGATAACATTAATAGAAGTAATGTAGTTTTTTAGACTTTTGAAATATGTCTTCTCTTTTGTATTTATGATGGTGTTTGGAATTTTTCACTAGTGATTTTTTAGGTCGAAGTGGGTGCATTAGGATAAAACTTTCCACTGTTTAGCCAGAAAGCAAGCAAGAGGAAAGAAATTGATCTATATTGTGTCATTGGGGAGGTGACTACTTAGGGTGGGGGGAGGGGCATTGTAGATTATGTGGGGGTAAAATAGAATTCTGGTCTGAGGCTCCCCAAATCCTTGTATTAAAAATCCCCTTACTAGCCTCACTTAATCTCAATCTAAGCCTGCTGTTTACCCTCAGGGAACAAGTAGTTTTCAAAATTGAGCTCCTCCAAGGTCATTGGCCAATGCCTGTGTGCAAGCATTGGTCATCTTTGTGAACTCATGGCATTATTTTCCCATGTGTTATGATATTAAGAAATTCAAACCCAACCTGTATGAAAAGCACAGCCCAGGGTCCTAATTTAGGCTAGAGTTAATGCCTTTGAGGGGCCAGGGAGTCATAGGAGGCCCATGCAATTTAACCGAAGCTCAGGTGCCATGTTGGATTTTTATTCTTTTTTAGGCCAGGACCCTTCTGAATGAGTTTAGGACAGGGGCTGCTGATCCAGCTGTGGATTCAGGGAGCTCTAACATGAATCTCTACCGTTCCTGTAAAGGTCTTTCTGGTTCCTTCCTGTGTCGTCATTGCCGAGATCAATCTTGTAGTTGTTCAAATGTGCTCCTTTTTGCTGTCTTGTGAGTCTTAGCTAGTGATCCGTATGCCCAGTACAGGGCCTCCGAAGGCCCTGGCCCCTTCCTTGTACCAGGTATGTGCTCTTGGTCCACATAAAGATGGTCTTTCCAAAAGCAGTGAAATGAGAAATTCTGCAAAAGGTAATCCGGAAGATCAGTGTGTACCCCTTGGGCCTGGATCTCCACTATGTTAGTGTAGGAATGTACTGTGTCTTTAATGGATGAAAATTCAATGTATGCTGTGAATTTGTTGGTTTGAAACATTGAAAAATTTTCATTAGACAATGTTTACATACCTCACCTGAAGAACCTTTGAAAGTGTATATATTAAATTTAAAGATATATTAAGTTGCTTTAAAAACAATATGTACAGCTATAAAAGTTGGAGTTATTTTAACTTTAAATATGTACCAAGTCTCTTAAATATTGAAATCTTGTAGACTATTTGTGCTTCTGTGTTTTACTTTCCTATTAGCCCATGTAGGAAATGTGTTATTGTTATTGATAAAGGGGCCCTCACTGAAATCCAAGCTTGGAAGGATTTCCTGTGTTGTTTCAGATTCTCTTGTTTGGTTTTGAGGGATCAGATGTGGAGTCAGAGGATGTGTGGGAGGGGTTTCTCTAACGTTGATACCTATTCCATGAGCTTTTTCAAGGCGCTTATTTTATTGCAGCGTATTAAACGTCTTTGGTATTAAAGTGTGTGTGTGTGTGTGCGCACGTGTGTAATCACTGGAGAGGGTACAGAATGCACTAGAGTCAAATATTCACCTCTGCAGCCTATACAAAGTCAATTAGTTGCCAGAAGGAACCAAAAAGCAATACTTCTGTCTCAACCAGGTGTTGGGGCTTTAAGAAACATTATTGTTGGCTAATCTAAATCATAAATCATTTTGTAAATTATACCTAAACTCGGAAAGAAAACAATGAGGTAATCCCTGGGCTTTCCATGGCAGTGTTGGAGAGGTACCATGTGTCAGCGGAGTAGGGAGCAATGCAATTCAAGCTGCTGACCTCACCACTAGGCCAGGCCTACCCCAGCTCTCTGTAGTCCCTGCTGGAGTGTGGCATAAAAAGCCCTTCCATTTGCTAGCTTGTGACCTGTTTCATCACATCTTTCAGCTCTGAGGAGGGTCAATCTAAGGACCCAGTGGGCCAGTGATTCCTGTGGAACGAGGTGTGGAACGAGATTTCACTGACAAGCTGGTCTGACAGGCCATGGCTGTACAGAGAACTACATCCCACAGCTGGCCGTCATGCTACCCCTCCGAATTGGAATCTAGAAGGTCACTTTGTTTCAAATTAGGAGTTTTCATTGTTAAGATAGACCTCTTTTCCTCCAGTAATCCTCCTGTAGTAAAATGATTAGAATGCTGACCCAGGAAGTGTGCCGCAGGCTGTCCAGAAAATATCCAGCCATTGTTAATACTAGTTTTCATATGACATGGACAGCCTTTGTATGTATACAGTAGAACCTCCATAGTTGATCATCTCCCTACACTGATACCTCCTTAAGTAATTTGCATAAACCAGACAAGCACCACATGTACTTACTAGTACAGTAGGCCTGGTTCCTTATGTTGACCATCTCTGTATGTTAACTAATTTGTTCAGTCCCTTGGATGGTCAACTTACAGAGGTTCTACTCAGGGATTTTATTGGGGTTTTGTTTGGCCATTTCTCTTTGATGAGGATTTCCTTTTTACAGTGAAATTCGCCACTGATTTTACTTTAAAGTTGCAAACTGGTGACCCACAGGTGTTTACTTTATCACAGTGTTAAAAACAAATAAATAAATAAAAACACTCTAAAACTGTGAGGGCTTTGTACATTAAAAAAGATGAAGCTCTGGGCGGCGCCTGTGGTTCAGTGAGTAGGGCACCGGCCCCATATACCTGTGGTGGCGGGTTCAAACCCAGCCCCAGACAAACTGCAACAAAAAAATAGCCGGGCGTTGTGGAAGGTGCCTGTAGTCCCAGCTTCTCGGGAGGCTGAGGCAAGAGTATCACCTAAGCCCAAGAGCTGGAGGTTGCTGTGAGCTGTGACACCACGGCACTCTTACCGAGGGCGACAAAGTGAGACACTGTCCCTAAAAAAAAAAAAAAAAAAAAAAAAGGAAGCTCTGACAAAATTAGCTCATGGTAAGAATCAGCTGGCACTCAAAGATTGGAAAATATGCCCTTCGGCACCATAGTGCCTATGTCACTTCTCATGTGTCAGTTTTTCTTTACAGTCAGGAATCAGTCTCTGGACCTGCTGCTTAGTTAAAAGTGGCAATCCAATGATGGGCAAGGAGGGTGTGTGCCTACCTGACTGACTTAGGTAATACACTGACCACTCCTGACACTTGGGTTTACAAAACTATTTGAACCCATTTTATCTCTTGAACTCTGTTCATTACATTTCTTCCATAATTCCTAATTGTTTTGAAGGGACTACAGTTATATCATTGGCTTTTTTCAAGGTGACCTATATGGTGTGGCCAGTGTGATCATTGCCATGGCCAGTTTTCCAGTGGGAAATCAGTCCATGTCTTGGCATCAGAGGAGAGTTAGTAAGGTCCCTTTAATAGTATGGACCTTGCCCAGCCTGTCTGTCAAGACCTTGCCTCACCCAGACATGCAGTTATTGCATCCTCCAAAACAGATTGCAATTTTCCACTTTGAAATAGTGATAGAACCACTACAGAAGTATGTTTCCCTCTTGTCTCCACTGATGCCTAAAAACCACTGTCCTAAAGATAGGAAAGTAAAACTTGACCTCTGAGAGGCCACACGCTTTTCTAATCTGTTGCCCTGCTGCTCTGGCACCCTCAGAGCCAGGTTCAATATGGATGTGGCTGCGTACAAGCTTACAGAATGTTGGTATCATGGCAGACACTTGAGAGAAGGAAGCTCCGCCTCACACTGAGACCCCAGGCCCCAGAGCCCCCTCCCTCCTCTGCCACTTTGGAAAGAGCAGAGTTCCAGGGCAGACATGCCATATGTGTGGCTTCTTGGACCCATCCCTGACTTGTGGCCAGTGTGTTGTCAACCCAAAAACCCTTGTGTCCTGGGAGGGAAAATGCTGGCTCGCCTTTGGTTGAGAAAAAGAGACCAACAAGACAGGTTTTTTTTGTTTGTTTGTTTTTTAACAAGACAGGTTCTAAGTGAATCAATGTCATGTTCACATAGAAGACAACAGACAATATCAACATACTCTAAAACCACACTTCTAGGAAAAGGGCAGATGTAGCTTCCTCACGAGCCCGTTCTAAACCAGTCTCTAAAAGAGTTGATCCAAACAAGATTGCATAAACCCCCAAACAAAACATGTCACAACCACGTAGCATCTGAAAATCAAAGCAAGACACTGGATGTTGACTTTAACATATAAAAATACTATAACAAAATGAAATACAAATATATATTAGAATCTGTAAGTATTCTGTATAAAGAGATACTTTCGTGGTTAGGCTAACAGCAGGCAAAGAGGACACAAAGTCCAGCCTTTTCCACTTCCTGATACCTTCACGAGGAGCCACAGCTTCTGACACCAGCAGTGCTGCCAAAGCAGCATCTCCCTCAGGACTTGCCCTGTTGGGTCCCTTCATTACATGTCACATGCAGAGCAAACTGAGGGTCTTTACCAAAGCAGAGCAGGATAGGGAGAGGACTTCTCAGAGGGACGGCTTTGCAATAGCCTTCTTCCAGGATTCAGTGAGCCCTAGTGTGAACAGGCCACATGACACATGGCTCATGTCCTTAGTGACTTGCCAGCTGGTGGCCACGTTGGAGAAATTGGTCCTGGGGCTGCGGCTGTGCTGAAGGCTGGGTGTGGAGTGCCAGCAGTGGCGGCCCTAAGCGCACATGTGCTCCCTGGGAACACACTTCAGCCACTCACCCCCATCCCATAGTGTGGGGTAAGGGGTGTGGGCCTCACCCATCTCAGTGTCTTCTCACCATCCACAGTGGGAAGAAGCCTCTGGCCAGTCAGTACCCTTCAAGCCCAGGGCATTTGGGAGCAGTGGTGGCCCAGGAAACTACCTGTCTCAGGGTTGGTAATTCCCAGAGAATGTGTCCCCAGGGAGGGGACAGCCTAGCTGCCTTTGAGCCTTTCTATTTGGCTGGTGCAGCCTCTCTCCAGGATCCCACAGTGGCCAGACACTCAGAAGAGGGATGCTATGCGGCCCTGGGAAAAGCCCCGGGAGGCCCCTCCTGCTCAGTCCACAGCAAGCATGCTGAGCAGGCTTTGTGGCCTTGCTCTGAGGTACTAGAAAACACAGGCCAATTCCTGGTGAGGGGCAGATCCCACCATGAGGACCCTCCCCCAACCAGGCAGGACAGGGCCCTTTCCCAATCATAGGGGTCCCAAGACTCTAGTTATTGGCTTGAGTCCCAGTGTAATGGAATGTTCCAAGCTCCCACAGCGCAGGAAAGCAAGCCCTCCACTAATCCAAAGGCTCCCCTTGCTGCCCACATGGACTGGGGCACAGACACAAAGCCCCTCCAACTCCACCCGATACACCCCCAACCTTGCTTTGTGGTTAAAGGTGGAGGGAGCCAGGAAATGGACATGCTCACCTCCTTTGACGACCAGGACTCCCCCAGGGACACACCCTGATGGGGAGACATCTGGTGAAAAGGAGTGTGACTCCTTTCAGCCAGCTCTCTATTTGGAATCAAAAGTCATCTTTTCACATTTCACTCTCCATGGAAAAGAAGCCTTGGTATTCAGTCAGTCATGTACTCAGTGACTTCAAACACTGCATCCTTCATTGCTAGCAAGTGGGCAGCCAGAGCCCCTACTCAGCTCAGCTTTCTCTCAGGCATCCTGGCTGCTCCTGCGATGCTCTGGGGTTAGTTCCCAGCTGTCCATCAGGGCAGAACACCTATAGGACCCAGCCCCGGGTTAGGCACATAAATACTTATCGATGTGATTAATGAAAATGGGTCTTCTAATCCCCCCTCCTGAGAGCACAGTGAAGCATCTGTGCTGCTCCTTTGGTCATCCCACCTTCCCGTGTGGTAGCCGAGGCGCCTGAGGCTCAGGAGAAGAAATTTGTCCAGAGTGATAAAGCCAGTGGCAATTTCCTGACACCTGGCCCACTATCCCTTCTGCTGTTCACTACAGGCCTGCAAAGGGCTCTGGACCCATCCTAGGTCCCCACACACTGTCCCTCGGCTGACAACTCACTGATAGCCTGTGGCTTGCTGGTGGCTGGGAAGCCCAGGACCACTGCCCCTTCTGTGGCTGGTGTCTAGAGTCTGGTGATGGTAGTCAGCTGGAGCCAAGAACCCCTTGCCCTCTTTGGGGTCTGCCACCCCAAGCAGCCCCAGTGGCTGTTTCCTCCATGTAAGTCCCTCCTTACACTACACTGGTCATCCTATAATGTTAGGATCCAGAGGCCTCCTAGTTCAAAGAGCCACCTCCAAATGCCATCAGTCAGCCCAGGGGGCAAGGGTCAGTGCTTTCCTGGCCAGCAGGAAAAGGCCCTTCCCCTGCACAGCCTGGCCTGCTGCCAGCAGATGCCACAGCAGTAGAATGAACCAGTCTGGCTTCCCCAGGAGAGGCTGAGAGAACTTCAAGTTTATCTGCAGACAAGCAAGGGGCTTCTGGATCTGAGGACCCAGCTTCAGTCCAGCTTGAGCCACAGGCCTGAGGGAAGGGTTGGTTTGGGAAGGAGTCAGTCCCCTTCTTCAGACCCAAGTAGCTAGCAAAGAGGGATGTCACCATTCTGAACTTCTTGGCCTGACCTCACACACACATTCATTCAACAAATATTTATTAAGTGCCTATTTGTGAAAGGCACTTCCAGAGAGGGCAGTCCACAGGTTGGGGCTCGCCCACCCTTCTGTCCCCAGCTGTGGCACAATTTGCTTTTAAAAGGCTGCTCTGGCATCACCTATCCAAAAGAGCCCAGCTGCCCAGGAGCCACCCCAGTGATGGCCTGCACCCTCCAGCCCAGCTGCTGGCTGTCAGCTGAGCCTCCCTCACCCACCCTCACCCCAACCCAGTCCACATCCAGCGCTACACGCAGAGGACACAGCCACACTTGGTGGGCTTCTCCACCTCCTCAGCAAACGAGGTCCCATCGCTGCATTCAAAGGTGAACTTCCTCCGCTTCAGCCGAAGGCCCTGGCAGCAGCCCTGCCCCGGACATGAGCCCCGGCACTCCACCCATGACAGCGGGCGTGTGGTCTGGCAGATGGCATAGCCCCTCTGGACCTGGTGAAAGTCCCGGACAGGGTCCCCCCGGCACTCGGACTCTGGATGGGACAGACACCAAGAGAACACCTCAGGGCACAGCCACCAGCCAGCTGCTGCCGCTGGGGAGGCAGAAGGAGGAGGGTAGCGTCCTCGGGGCAGGTCCTCTGGCTCCCAGACCCACTGCCTGGCCCCGGCAGCCGCCCACCTCCCACCATCATGCGCATGCGCACCACATCCTCTGGGGCCTACAGTCCTGTCAGGGGAAGGAGGCCCTTCCTCGCAGCCAGGACCCTCCAGGACATACTGGGCTGCCAGGGGAGGTGGCTGTCATTGCTAGAGTATGAAAGAAGAGGCTGGAGACCTGGAAGGAGTAACATCACAGAAGGAATGGATGCTGGGGAGGTATGGCCTAGGGGACCCTTAAGGTGCCTGAGTTCTGCATTCTCCAGCTTCTGCCTGGTCAGCCTTAGCAGTGTGGATTCAGCAGAAGCATCTTGGTCAAGCAGACCAGGGAGAGCCTAGAAGGAGTCCCCACCCCTTGGACATCTTGCTGCACCCGGGTCCTGAGGTGTAGGTTTAGCCAGGAACTGTTATCCTGGGTGGTCTGTTCTGTAAGGAAAGAACCCAGCCAGAAGAGGGGAACTCCTGGATAAGGGAGCTGCAGGGCAGGCTGGGTCAGGAGAGAAGGAGAGGACAGGGCTCAGTGCCAGGGGCGGGGGTGTCACCAAAAGCCCAACAGTGTTTCTAGGGTGTGCACGAGGACACAGAGGGGCTGCTGAGGTTGGGAAGAAGAGTCGAGTCACTAAAGTAGGTTGTGTGTGGGCCCCGGGGAGGGCACATCAGGAGAGGGGCCCTGACCTTGCTCACACAGCTCGCCCGAAAAGCCGGGGTCACACACACAGTGAGCCCCCTTGGTGGCCGAGGCCTGGCAGTGGCCGTGTAGGCACTGCAGGCCCCCACAGGGCTCTGCTGGTGCCCCAGCCTGGTTGCACAGGGCCCCTGAGTACCCATCCTGGCACTGGCAGCTGTAGGAGAGCGCGTCAAGGGGCACACATTTCCCATGGACACACCTGGAAAGGACAGAGAAACGGCACTGTGAGGACAGGCAGAGCCAAGGTCGACTCCTAGGGGAGTCCACACCTCCCACCTTGACTTCATGAGCATTACTCTGTTTCCAAGGTTTAAATAAAAGGAGTACAGAGTGAATCTGCTTGTCCTTATGGACCTTTTCTATAAAAACTGTTAATAAAAACTGAAAATTAGGCTCAGCACATGTGGCTCAATGGGCTAAGGCGCCAGCCACATACACCTGAGCTGGCGAGTTCGAATCCAGCCTGGGCCCGCCAAACAACAGTGATGGCTGCAACCAAAAAAAAAAATAAAAATAAAAATAAAAAGCCAGGCGATGTGGCGGGCGCCCATAGTCCCAGCTACTTGGGAGGCGGAGGCAAGAGACTCGCTTGAGCCCAGGAATCGGAGGTTGCTGTGAGCTGTGATGCTGTGAGCTGTGATGCCACAGTACTCTATCCAGGGTGACAGCTTGAGGCTCTGTCTCAAAACAAAAACAAAAACAAAAACAAAAAACTGAAAACTAGATAAACAATAAAACCCTGTGTTGGGCCATATGTCCAATGTTTTTTTTTTAGTTTTTTTGAAACAGTTTCACTCACTTTGATGCCTAGGTAGAGTGCTGCAGCATTAAAGCTCACAGCAACCTCAAACTCCTGGGCTCAAGGCATCCTCTTGCCACAGCATCCCAAGTAGCTGGGACTACAGGCACCCATAACAACACACAGCTAATTTTTCTGTTTTTAGTAGAAACTGAGTCTTGCTCAAGCAGTTCACCTACCTCGGCCTCCCAGAGTGCTGAGATTACAGGCATGAGCCATCGTGACTGGCCCAATTTGGGGGTTTAAAGACAGTTTGTGAGGCAGTCTTGCTATGGGGGAAAGGAAACCTAGGGGGTGCCCGGGGTTCCCTTAGCCATCCCAGGCTCACTTGTGGCCATAGCAGGGCCCGTCGGCTGGCTGGTCACAGTGCAGGCCCCCCCAGCCAGCCTCACAGTGGCACCTGGGCCCCGGTGCGGCATTGGGCTGGCAGATGCCATGCAGGCAATAGAGCTTGCGGCAGGGCTCACAACCAGGCACCACTCCTGGTTTCATCTGTGTCTTGGTGAAGTCCTGCAGCTCATTGTTGATGTACAGATTTCGGATGCAGCCATGGAAGCTGGTGCCATTGAGGATCTGCCATAGGCGGAAGGCAGCTGAGTTCACGTCCACAGGCATCCCTGGTTTGGGGGTGGGAGCAGAGCAGGAATGAGTCAGGCTTGAGCCATGCCTGGTACCCACCTCGGAGGTCTGCAGGGCAGCTCCACAGTGTCTCCCGCCTCTGTCCGTCTCTGCAACCCTAAGCCAAGGTCTTCCTGTGTAACCTTAGAGGACCTGACTGCTTTTCCAGAAGAAATGGAAAAGCTGCTTCCCCTCTGATCAGAGCTGAGGGTCAGGCTTGGCAGTGGCCAACCAATGGGTAGGGGTTTGGGTACCTGATCCTAAAGTCTGGCTGGCCTTACTAGAGCTCTCTCTCTCCCTGTGGGACACCAGCCTTGACCTCTCAGAGATCCCAAACAGCAAAGGACAAAGGCCTGGAACTCATGCATACAGCACTGTCACTGCTTTTGTGCTCTACTAGCAGGTAGCAGAGCTAGGATTGGAACCCCAGAGCCCAAAGTCTCAGCAAACCACCTTCCCATTGCTAAGATAACCCTGATGCATGAAGAAGCTTGCCTTGTCCTGACCTAGAAATGCTTGCAGGTGGTGGACTGGGTCACCTAGCCTGCACAGCCTGTAAGGTCTGCCAAGGAGGTCTCCAGTTGATGCAGGGACCCTGTGCATGAGTTTGTTGCAATGGCTGTGGGCCCACTGGGAATGGACCGAGCTTTTTTTTTTTGAGACAGAGCCTCAAGCTGTCACCCTGGACAGAGTGCTGTGCCATCACAGCTCACAGCAACCTCCAACTCCTGGGCTCAAGAGAATCTCCTGCCTCTGCCTCCCAAGTAGCTGGGACCACAGGCACCCGCCACAACTCCCGGCCATTTTTTGGTTGCAGCCACCATTGTTGTTTGGCGGGCCCGGCTAGATTTGAACCCGCCAGCTCGGGTGTACGTGGCTGGCACCTTAGCCCGTTGAGCCACAGGCGCCAAGCCTTTTTTTTTTTTCTTAAAGACAGAGTCACCTTACTCTGTCTCCTGGTTAGAGTGCAGGGGTACCATCATAGTTCACTGCAAACGCAAACTCCTGGGTTCAAGTGATCCTCCTGAGCAGCTGGGACTATATAGGTGTGTACCACCACACTTAGTTGATTTTTTTTTTTCTATTTTCTTGTAGAGACATGGTCTTTCTATTTTGTTCAGGCTGGTTTCAAACTCCTAGCTTCAAGTGATCCTCCTGTCTCAGATTCCCAAAGAACTAGGATTACAGGTCTGAGCTAAAGCACTGGCTGACCCCAAGCAATTGAGAAGCCCCCTCTAGCCCAAAGCCAAGAGGAAAGATATCTATGGTGGGGAAGAGAGCTGGGAAAGTTCCAGGCCCTCCTAGGTCAGGCCTTGGACACAACCCAATTTCAGTCCTTCTTGGTTAGTCTGGGCCAGGCAGAGAGCACCCTGGGCTCCAATTGGAGAGGATGAGCAGCTGGGCAGTCACTAGGACCCCATTCTCCACCCCCTTAGCATTTTCACACAGTCCAGTCCCTGGCACTAGCTCTCCTGGCCAGCCTTAGGACAGAGAGTAAACGAGGCCACCATGGCCTGATGGAGAGGGACAGCTGCAGCCTCCACCCAGGGCAGGTCCTCACCTCCCACGTAGAGGGGGGCCTCACTGTTGAGTGTATAGTGTTTGCCAAAGTTGTCCATGGTCATGGGACTGCCACCATCGATAGAGAGATTCACCATCTGGTCAAAGGCAACCAGCTCAACAGTGTGAAACTGGCCGTCGTTGATCGTCTCGGCACTGGAAAAAAATGAGATCCCCCCCCTCAGGGAATGGGCTTCAGTTTGCACCATCCCTGCTTGGACCCTTCCCCAGCCAAGACCAAATTTCTAAGGAAGGGGCCCTTGGGGCCCAGTGACATGTAACTTGACCCCTCCCCTACTCCCTTTCTTAGACTCCCTGGGGAAGGCGAAAAGCTTGGGGTAGAGGCTCTCCAACTCACCAGTCTGGCACCTCCCCACTTAAGGAGCCTTATGAAGAAGAGGGATAGGAAGGAGGCTGCAGAGGGCCTCCAAGCCAGGCTAGGACTAAGCCAGGCAGTTCACATGCCCCTCTCACATGGGCAATGCCAATTTCCTGTGGTCCCCATCACCACCTGCTCTGACCCCAGGAGACTCTCCCCGCCAGGCACCCTCCAGCCCTGAGAACTGGGTGGTAGTGGAAAGACATCTCACCTGTAGATGGCAGAGCTGGGATAGCTTCCTGGGTCGTAGCTGACCCGCACGTGGCCCTGGTACAGCTCAACTGCAATGTGGTCATTGTCCCCATTGTACAGCAAGATTCCGTTGTCTTCTGCCGTGGAGACCTGATGGGCGGTGGCACTTTCTCTCCCACCCATCCCATGCCGCAGCAGCACAGATGGGCAGGTAGGAAACCCAAGTTTGGAAGAGAGATGCTGTGTGAACTGTGCTCCCCACCTGACCACACTGGGGCCATCCCTCCAGGGGCACTGGAGTGAATGCTGGCCAGGGCCAGGCAGGGGAGGGTAAGAGACCAGCAGAGGCCAGGAGGAGCAGGGAAGAGGCCTCGGGACAATCTCCCAGGAGAGGGAAATTAGATGGGGGCCACTCTCTCCTAGGTATGGGCAGCCTGCTCTGCGGGCCTCAGGAAGCTGGATGCTCAGGTAAAAACTGCAAAGAGGACACATTCAGGAAGGCTCTCTGACAGCAGAGCCACTGAACCTGGAGACAGCCACTCGGGAAGTAGTGTCTGTCACTGGAACCATGCAAGCAAAGATGGGATTTTTGCCTTGGGAGGGAAATCCCTCTAAAATGCTATAGGAGCCATGGTCATTTTTTTCTTGCCCTGTCCTTCCCTTTCTTCGGCCCTGTTCAGTAGAGGTGGGCACGTGACCCAGTCTGACCAATCATACCACCCCATCTCCGTGGGCTCTGTGGTAGGCATGTGACTATAGCCAAGCCAATTAGAGATCTTTCCCAAGGTGATCTCATCAGAGCTGGTAAGGAGCAGCACTTTTAAATGGCTAGTGATGGCCCTGTGGGAGATCAGGAAAAACAAGGATGTGCCAGAGGCAATGTTAACATTTGTGAGAGTTTGATTCTCTGAGCAGTTAGGCTGGTCGCTGTCTTGCTGTGAAGAGAGTGTAGTGGGTAGGATGCTGGAGAGTGATGGGGAGAGGGCAGAATGGCTCATGTGAGAGGTTGAAGGGTTCTGAGAAAAAAGGAGGAGAGGACAAAGGAGAGGGGACAAGAAAGATGTGGCATCTGTGATAGGGAATGGAATTTGGGGGAACAGAAGATGACTAAAGAAGGGTTTAAAACTTTTTATCATGTGCTATGTGAAAATCCAATTTCCTCTCCCACCCCAAAAATATTTATCAAAATATCTATATATTTCATCAATGCTGTTGAAGTGGGACTTGCTTTTTTTCCCCCTCAAGTTGATGATGCTCTGAGATGGAGCTGAAGACATGAAAAGAGTAATTTAAAAGAGCCCGGTGACACGTGGTTAAAGATACAAGCCCAGAGTTAGCCCTGGCCATGCTCCAGACATAGGGAGAAAGCCCGTCTGTGGATTGGAGACAGAGGCCGAGGAGCAGCTGAGACAAGAGATGGCGGGAGAGGGCGGTGGCAAGTTTGGTTTTCTGAATCCAGTTATACATGAGACCACGTCCACCCCGCCCTGACTTTTTTACTCATTAATCCTTCCAAGGGTGCTGAGATCCTGATACACGTCTAAGAGTTTTGACTGATTCAGGGCCCTCCCAGCTCCCCTGGGCACACTGTGGGATGCATTAGATACTCCAGCCTGAGACCAGAGCCCTCGCTCCCTGACACCCCTCTGTGACTAGGTCCCCTGGGCACGCACCTGCAGTGTGATGTTGGCCCGTGGCCAGTTCTGCAGGTCGGTGAACTGCAGGTAAGTGTCCCGATCCACGAAGTTGACACTGAGCAACTTCTCACACTCAGGGCCACCAAAGCCTGGGAGGCACTGGCACACGGGCCTGCTGCCCTGGTCCACACAGATGGCCCCATTCTGGCACTCAGCCCCCTCACAGGGGCTTCTGGGGGCAGGCAGGTGGGGAGGGATCTCACAGAGCTGTCCACTGAGAGGAAAGGACACAGGTTGGAGAAGTCAGAGCAAAGGAAGAAGGGGGCGGGGCATTTTCCTCTTACACAGGCCTGAAGGGAAATTCACTAAACTTGAGAAAATGGATCCTTAAAGTGACAGAAGATGCTCCCAATGAACACTTTTTTTGAGAGTACTGAGAGCCAGAAGGACAGTGGGAAAAAAAGTGTGGTCCTTTAACTAGCAGCATCAACATTACCTGGGCACTCACCAGAAATCGAAAACCTACCGAATCTGTTTTTTAATAAGATCTCAGATGATTCATGGGTACATTAAAGTCTGAGAAGCACTCACTACCCATGCCAATAACTGAAGGCAGATTTTACCGTACTCATTTTACAGAAAAGAGAACTCAAACTTAAGATGCAAGCAGAAAGAGGGAAGACTCAAATTACTAGATTCAGAATAAAAAGAAAGGACATTAAGAGCAACCTTATAGAAGTAAAAAAAATTATAAGGAAATACCATGAACAACTATATGCCAACAAGTTAGACAACATAGATGAATGAAAAATTTTCTAGAAAAACACCACTACCAAAACGGACTCAAGAAAAAATAGAAAATCTGAATAAACCCATAACAAGAAAATGAATTAGTGATCAGAAAATTTCCCAGGCCCAGATGGTTTCACTAATGAGTTTCATCAACATTTAAAGAAGAAATAATGCCATTTCTTCACAAACTCTTTCAAAAAAAAATTTTAAAGCAGGAAATGCTTCCTAGCTTATTCTATGAGACTGGCATTACCCTGACACCAAAAGCATAGACATCACAACAAAAGAAAATTACAGGCCACTATTTCTTTCTTTCTTTCTTTCTTTTTTTTTTTAGAGACAGAATCTCACTTTTTCGCCCTCGGTAGTCTGAGGAGTGCCATGGTGTCACACAGCTCACAGCAACCTCCAGCTCCTGGGCTTAGGTTGGCCGGCGCCCTACTCACTGAGCCATAGGTACCGCCCTACAGTCCACTAATTCTTATGAATAGGCACCCAAATACTCAACAAAATACAAGCAAATCAAATCCAGTATGAAAAGGATTATATATCAGGACCAAGTGGAATTTACCACAGGAATGCAAAGTTGATTTAACATCTGAATATAAATGAATGAAATACATCATACCAGTAGAGGATGGCATGGTCATAAGAACTTACATCTATGTTTTATTTACAAAACAAAAAATTACATGACCATCTCAACAGATGCAGAAAAAGCACTTGAAAAACTTCAACATCCCTTCATGATAAAACACTCCACAAAATAGGAACAAAAATGAACTTTATCAACCTGATAAAGAAAACCTACAAAAACCACACAACACAACTAACATTATACTTAATGTTGAGAGACTGAATTACTTTTCCCCTAAGACTAGGATATTTTGTCTCTACTAAAAATAGAAAAAATTAGCCAGGCACTGTGGCAGGTGCCTGTAGTCCCAGCTATTTGGAGGCAGAGGCAAGAGGATCACCTGAACCCAAGAGTTTGAGGTTGCTGGCACTCTAGCATGGGCAGCAGGATGGGAAAAAGAAAATAAAAAAATAAAATATTTTATTCTCAAAGAAATAAAAATTGTACTGGACATTCTAGCCAGAACAGTTAGGGGAATAGAAAAGAAAGAAAAAAGGAGAGGAGAGGAGAAAAGAAAAGAAGAAAAGGGAAAGAAAGGAAGGGAGAGGGAGGGAAAGAAAAAGAAAGGGAAGAGAAGAAAGGAAGGAAAGAAGGTAGGAGAAATAAAATTCATCTAAACTGGAAAAGATTTAAAGCCATCCCTATTTGCAGATGCCATGACCTTGTATAAGAAAATCCTACAGAATCCACTAAAATGTGGTTAGAACTAATGAAAGAATTCAGCAAGTTTCAGAATACAAAGTGAAGTTAAGGAAATATTCCTTTTATAATAGGATCAAACAGCATAAAATATTTAGGAATGCATTTTTAGAAGTGGTGCAAAATTTATACTTTGAACACTACAAACCATTGTGGAAAGAAATTAAAGAAGATCTAAATAAATTGAAAGGCATTTTGTGTTTATGGATTCGGAGACTTAATGTTGTTAAAAATGGCAACACTCCCTACATTGATCCACAAATTCAATACCATTTCTATCAAAATCCCAGCTGACTTCTTTGCAGAAATTGACTGGCTGAATCTAAAATTCATATGGAAATTCAAGGAACTCAGAATAGCCAAAAACAAACAAACAAACTGGGAGGACTTAAATTTCCAAATTTCAAAACATATTACAAAAAACTACAATAATCAAGACAGTGTGGTACTGACAAAAAGGTAGCCATATGGATCAAGAGACTAGAACATATAGTCCTGAAATACCCTTACATTTATGGCCAATTGATTTTTGACAAGGATTCCAAGACAATTCACTGGGAGAAAGAATAGCCTTTTCAACAAATAGTGCTGGGACAACTGGATATGCAAAAGAATGAAGCTGTATCCCTTCCTCACACCATGCATAAAAATTAACTCAAAATGGATCAATGATCTAAATACAAGAGCTAAAACTATAAAACTCTTAGAAGACAACAAAGATGTAAATCCTCATGACCTTGAATTAGGAAATAGTTTCTTACATAGAACACCAAAAGCACAAGCAATAAAAGAAAAAAATAGATAACTAGACCAGTAAAACTTTTGTGCATCAAAGGACATTATCAAGAAAAGACAACCTTAAGAATAGTAGAAAATATTTGCAAATCGTATGTCTGATAGCATACTTATCTAAAGTATAAAAAGAGCTCTTACAATTCAATAATTTAAAAAGCCTCAATTTAAAAATGGGCAAAGAACTTGAATATACATTTCTCCAAAGAAGATCTAAAAATGGCCAGTAAGCAGATCCAAAGATGCTCATCATTATCCATCAAAAAAATGAAATCAGAACCACAATAGGACACTAATTCATAGGCACGAGGATGACTAGAAGTAACAAGTGTTACCTAGGGTGTGGAACAATCGGAATTCTCATACACTGCTGGTGGAAATGTACAATGATGTGACCACTGGAAAACATTTTTGATACTTCCTCAGTTAAACAGAAAATCCACCCCTAGCTATGTACACAAGAGAACTGAAAATGGATATCTACACAAAAACCTGTACCCAAAGGCTCAGAGCATCAGTATTCATGATAGCCAAAAAATGGCAACAGGCTGAGCATGGTGGCTCACGCTTATAATCCTTGCACTCTGGGAGGCCAAGGTGGGTAGATTGCCTGAGCTCACAACTCTGAGACCAGTCTGAGCAAAAGTGAGACCCCTGTCTCTACTAAAAATAGAAAAAACTGAGGCAAGAGGAT
>CAUYON010096380.1:0-12566 GCA_963573935.1 Arctocebus calabarensis
AGTCCCAGCTACTTGGGAGGCAGAGGCAGGAGACTCGCTTGAGCCCAGGAATTGGAGGTTGCTGTGAGCTGTGATGCCACGGCACTCTACCCAGGGTGACAGCTTGAGGCTCTGTCTCAAAAAAAAAAAAAAAGAAAGAAATTGTACTTTCTTATTCCACTAACTGTTCCCCTGTCCCAGCCCTCGTAACCCCACCGACACTGGGAGGAATGTTCCCCCAGCAAGATGTACCGCAACTCTTCCTTGTATCCAGAGTAAAATGCAGTTTCTGGGCCCCTTTATTTCCCCCTTTCTGGTCCTAAACCCCTAAGCTTACACAGCAATGGCTAGAATTGTTAGGACGCCCCCACTGCTTTGGGGGCTCTTACCCATTACCTGCCCTGTGTGACCAGGCAGATGTTGGCCCTTTTGTGCTGTTTGTGCTCACCACTGCCAGCCCCGTCAGGACCCCTGCTCCAGCCTGTGTCCTGCACTGGGAACAAGCCAGGCAGGCAGACGTGGGGCAGCTGGGTGCAGGTAAAGTTGTGATAGCAGTCCTGGGGGTTAAGCATGACCACAGACACCCCATAATACCTCCAAAGACATCCTGAGGCTGTGCCTAGTGTCCCACAGTCACCCCCACAGTCCCCTGCAGAGGTGGTAGAGGGTGCCAGGACCAGAATCTTGAGACCAAGAGCTCAGACGTGGCCAGCCTGGGATCCCTGACCTCCACCTGTATGGAGCCCACAGTGCGGCCTCCCAGGGTGAGAGGTCCTGCCCGCTCCTCTTCAGCAATGGACCCCTGCTGCCAAGTCCCTGAGCCAGTGAGGCCTGAGTTGTGGTCAGCGCCGCCCTCCAGTGGCCCAAGGCTAGCCAAGTGTGGGGCGGAGACTGCGTTGCTGTCCTTCACTTGCCACCTGTGCCTGTCCTGCTGTCACAGGCTGGGATGCAGGTGCCCCTGCCCCCGGGGTGGTGGAGCCAGCCTGCCGTGGTGCCACAGGCCATCTCAGCTCCTCACTGCCCATAAGTGCCCACGTTGCTCTGCTTCCCCTGAGATGTCTCCTGACTCTGGAGCAGCTCCTTTTCACTGGGAGTCTTTTCTTTTCTTTTTTTTCTTTTTTTTTTTTTTTGAGACAGAATCTCAATATGTCACCCTTGGTAGAGTGCTGTGGCATCACAGCTCACAGCCACCTCAAACTCTTGGGGCTTAAGCCATTTTCTTTCCTCAGCCTCCTAAGTAGCTGGGCCCACAGGTGCTCGCCACAACGCCTGGATATTTTTTGTTGCAGTTGTCATTGTTGTTTAGTTGGCCTGGGCTGGGTTCAAATCCACCAACTTCGGTGTATGTGGCTGGCACTATAACCACTGTGCTACAAGCGCAGAGCTTGGGAGTGTTTTCTGTTTCTTTCATCTGATCTTCCTGACTCTGCCTCAGGAAGTGGGTTGTATTTCTTGGCCATCCGGTGACCAGGAGCTGGCATTTGAAACTCTAAAGCCACGCCCCACCCCTATTCCTTCCCTACACAGCCCCCACCCCTCTGGGCTGGTGATCTAGCAGCAGCATCACCTGCCCAGGCTGAGGATACTGCCATCCTGCAGGTGTTCAGAGCACTCAGCCCCCCACATCCCCGAGACAGTGTCCACTGCCCAGGCAACCTCAGTGGCTTCAGGGCAAACCTGATGGCCGCGCTCCCTCAGCCCTGAGGCCTGCAGACCCTCCAGGACCCTACCCAGCCTAAGGGCCTTTGCTGTGTACAAGTTCTCCCTGCAGACACCCACAAACCCCAAAACCTCCACTCACCTTTTCCAATCCCCCAGGCCCCAGGAGTCAGAGTCTGGCGAGAAGCAAGCACAGGGTAAAGAGGGGATTGTGGCCCCGTGTCTTCCTGGTTCCTCCTACACCTGAGTCTGTGCAGCTTCCAGGGAGTTTAGTGGTAAAAGTCTCACACTGGGGCAGCGCCTGTGGCTCTTCGAGTAGGGCACCGGCCCCATATACCGAAGGTGGCGGGTTCAAACCCAGCCTCAGCTGAACTGCAAAAACAGAAAAATAGCCAGGCATTGTGGGGGGGCGCCTGTAGTCCCAGCTACTCGGGAGGCTGAAGCAAGAGAATCAACTAAGCCCAGGAGTTGGAGGTTGCTGTGAGCTGTGTGACACCACAGCACTCTACCGTGGAGGATAAAGTGAGACTCTTACCTCTACAAAAAAAAAAAAAGTCTCACACTGTAGGAAGCATTATTCTATAATGAAAGGTGTTTTTAAACAAGTAAAGATGGTAATAGAAGCCAGCAATGATGAGTACATGGCAATTCAGTATTGTATTCTTCTTTTATGTTTGAAAATTTTGATAATAAAAAGAATTTTTAGGGCAGTGCCCGTAGCTCAGTGGATAGGGCTTCGACCACATACAACGAGGCTGGCGGGTGTGAGCCTGGCCCAGGCCTGCTAACCAACAATGACAACTGCAACCAAAAAATAGCCGGGAGTGGGCCAGGTGCGGTGGCTCACGCCTGTAATCCTAGCACGCTGGGAAGCTGAGGTGAGTGGATTGCTTGAGCTCACAGGTTCAAGACCAGCCTGTCCAAAAGCAAGACTCCATCTCCACTAAAAATAGAAAAACTGAGGCAAGAGGATTGCTTGAGCCCAAGAGTTTGAGGTTGCTGTGAGCTGTAACGCCATGGCACTCTACCCAGGGTAGAGACTCTGAGACTCTGTTTCAAAAAAAGAAAAAAAAAAGACTTTTTAAAGTGATATGACATGAAAGTGCCACAGACCCCAAAACACAGCTTGCTGCATTGTTGACCTTCCTCATTGAGGGTCCAGCGAGGGTCTTCACTGGCATCGCTGCCTGCTGGAGGCATTGCGTGCCACTGAGCCACATGTTGGGATTTAGTTGCATTTCAGAGCCCTCGGCGTGGCCATGGATGTGCCTGTCTGGGTGCAGAAGCCCAACATGGACCTAAAGATCTGCACGTATGACCGGCTCTACCAGGACTCTGTGCTCGTGCACACACGGTGAGTGCTGGCAGGCGCTTGGGGACCAGGAGGTGGGAGGTGATCCTGGATTACTCATCGAGGAGGCAGGAAGGCCAGAGTCAAGGCAGGTGCGAAGACACCACTGCCAGTGTGTGGATGGGAGGGGCCACAGGCCACACATGGTGGGGAAGGCCCCTCCCTAGAGCTCCAGGAGCCAGCCTTGCCCACACCTTGACCCAGTGAGGTCCATTTTGGATTTCTGACCTCCAGAGCTCAGAGAACAAGTTTCTGCCATTTGAGGCCCTAAATTTGTAGTGAGGTATTTCAGCAGCCACCAGAACCTGTGCCTTCTGCATTCCCAGGTCACCAGGCCACAGGCCTTGCCCACCTGGGGCTCACGGCAGCCTGAGAAGAGGACGTTCTTGTTTGCAGTGTTTCAAGGGTGTCCACACATCAGAGCAATAAGCCTGTTGCTGAGGCCCCACTTAGATGGAGGGAAACAGGTGACTGACTCAGGCTTTCCTGAGTGGACACCATTGTGTCCTCACCCACCCCAGGAGGTAGCCCCCACCCTGGGAACCAGGTGGAAATGTCCCCAGCTAACATCTCAGGCGGTCCTGCCCTGTGAACCTACAGTTGGTAACCATTGTGTCTGCAAGGGGATCCTCATGGCCAGGCAGGGAGCCACTGTCTTGTGAACTGGACACTTGTCAGAGGGAGCTTGGGCGTGTCTGTGTGGGGTAGGCACAGGCAGATGCTCAGCTGGCTTGTCAGGGCTACAGGTACTCTCACTTCCTGTCAGGGAGGGGCAGGGGTTGCCTTCTCAGCCCCACCTGAGGATGTACCTTGTTTTGGAGAGTTGGGGTCTCACTGTGTTGGCTGGACCACAGTGCATGTGGCAGCTCAAGCAATCCTCCCACCGCAGCCTTCCAAAGTGCCGGGACAACAGGTGCCACCACCACACCCGGCTTCCAAACACAAATTTGCTTAGTGATTTTTTTTTTCTGAGACAGAGTCTCAAGCTATTGCCCTGGCTAGAGTGCCATAGTGTCCTCATAGTTCACAGAACCTCCAACTTTTGGACTCAAGCAATCCTCCTGCCTCACTTTTTCTATTAGTAGAGACAAGGTCTCACTCTTACTCAGGCTGGTCTCACACTTATGAGCTCAAGCAACCCACCTGCCTTGGCTTCCCAATGTATTAGGATCACAGGCGTGAGCCACCATGCCTGGCCTGCTTGTGATTTTTAAAATGTAATATCAGTCATTTGGTCCTTTGTTTCAGGGTGCTAGTTCAGGAAGATATCTTGCCCCGTTGCCCAAGGCAGGACCACCAGTCAACAGAGGACACAGAAAGCAAATGGTGTCTGCCCGGGGCGGGGGGGGGAGGCACAGTTCTGAGCACCCTTGTGGTCAGCCTTTCGAGTCAGGCCTGGGCCCCCCAGTGGCTGGGGCAGAGGGCCCAGCAGATATGCTGGTGATGTCCATTGTGGGGTGAGCCTCTGGGAGGTGTCAGGAGCAGGCAGCGGGGGACAGGGACAGGCCCACCACAGCCCCTGGGGCTCCTGAGTGAAGAACAGGAGAAGAGAGAGACTTATCACTTCCGTGCCCCCTCTTGGTCCTCCCTTGGCCACGGCTGCCCCAGAGACCCTTGTAGATTGTCCAGCATTCTCTGTAGGCCACAGCCTCTTAAGGAGGAAGCTGTCTGCATCAGGGTCCATTAGCTGGCTTTACTGCCTCTTTCTCAACCACTGTGCTGTGCAGAGGTGGCATAGGACAGACAAGGATCGTTCAAACCTGCCTACAGAGATGCCAGAAAGCTCTAGAACATTCTGGAACCATGGCTCACGTTTCTCAGGTGGGCAAGGAAACAGCTCCCTGGGTCTGCTCTCCAGGTTGCCTTTTCTTCCATCACTGAAAAGCCAGTCCTAGAGTGGAGGTCCTCCACACACACACACACACACTATGAGAGAACCCCAGGCGGGCAGGAAGGGGGCTCCCGGCAGGAGGCACCTGGTGAACTCTAGGGGAGCTGAGTGGCTGACCAGAGGCCAGGCATCCTGGGTGATTGGTTGGGGGCACTTTTGGCTTTCTCTGGCTGGTCCTGAGTTGGACACTATAGTCACTGCCCGAGGCCTGGCCGTCCCAGGGCCTCCCAGGCATCCTGTGTGTGTGCGTGGCAGGGCGTGGGGAAGCCCGGACCCCCAGGGCCAGCCAGGCCCAGAGCCTGGACAAGAGGAAACCAAATCCTGAGGGAAGGGTTCTCATCCTACATTTCCTGCAGGCCCCTGCATCAGCAGCTGCCTGGCCGGAACTCTTCCCAGAAAACACTTCGGCTCCTGAGAACCACTGATGGCCATGTTTCAATTCAGAATAATTTTTTTTTTTTATTGCCCTTGGTAGAGTGCCGTGGTGTCACAGCTCACAGCAACCTCCAACTCCTGGGCTTAGGCAATTCTCTTGCCTCAGCCTCTGGAGTAGCTGGAATCACAGGCGCCCACCACAACGCCCAGCAATTTTTTTGTTGCAGTTTGGCTGGGGCTGGATTTGAACCTGCCACCCTTGGTATATAGGGCTGGCACCCTACCCACTGAGCCACAGGTGCTGCCCCCTGCAGAATAATTATTTTTAAGAATTTCTCATCAGGTTTCATTTCAGAAAAACCACCCCTTACAAAGCAGAGATTAGAAGAGTCTCTAACAGCCAAGGTGCATGTGTGTGGCTTGGCGTTCTGGTGGTGGCTTGGCTGTTAGGGACACTTGAATAACTCAAGATGAAGCCCACACACAGGCAAAGACTGCCCACCTGACCAGGTGCCCCAATGTGCCCACAGGTCGAAAGCAGCCCTACGCCTCAAGTTCGAGGTCTGCAAGGAGCTGCGGGGCCATGTGGAGCTCCTGCCTGAGACTGGCTACATCCAGGCCCTGTCCTCCTATTCTGTGCAGCTCAAGTTCCTGCCCCGGTGAGTGGCCCGAGGTATGGGCTGAGAGAGGGGTAGTTCCACACGTGTCCTCTGGGGCCCCTCTGTCCCCTGCAGGCCCTGCCTGTTCACCAGCCATCCCAGCCTCAGCACATGATTCCTGTGGTGGCTGGGCTGCCCTCTGCTGAGCAGGTCTCCTGAAGCCTCCTTCCATAACTCCCCAGGGCCCTGGACCCTGTGTCCAACTCTTGCACTCGCCTGAGCTTTGCTTCTTTGCCTCTGTCTTGCAGCTGCTTCCCCTGCTGGGGTCCCACACACATCCATTACCTCCCGTCCCCATTCCAAGGCTCTTTTCAGGCGTCCTCGGCATGTCCCATCTTCCAGCTTTTGCCAGGTAGTCTCTGGTTTCCCCACATTGGCTCTTTTTTATTTTTTTGAGACACTGTCTCAGTTTTTTACCCTGGGTAGAGTGCAGAGTGCTGTGGGGTCATAGCCACAGCAACCACAAATTCTTGGGCTCAAGTGATCCTCTTGCCTCAGTTTTTCTTTTTCTTTTTTTTTGGAGACAGAGTCTCACTATGTTTCCCTGGGTTGAATGCCATGACATCACAGCTCACAGCAACCTCCAACCCTTGGGCTTAAGCAATTCTCTTGCTTCAGCCTCCCAGGTAGCTGGGAATACTGGCACCCACCACAGTGCCCACCTATTTTTTTGTTGTAGTTGCCATTGTTATTTGGCAGGCTCAAGCTGGGTTCAAACCCGCCAGCCCCAGTGTATGTGGCTGGCACCCTAGCCACTGAGCTATAGGCACCAAGCCTTAGTTTTTCTTTCTTTTCTTTTTTTTTTTTTTATCTTTACAAGCCTTAGTTTTTCATTTGTATTACAGACAGGGTCTCACTCTTGCTCAGGCTGGTCTCGAACTCCTGAGCTCAAACGATCTGCCCACCTCAGCTTCCCAGAGTGCTGGGATTACAGGTGTAGCCACCATGCCCAGTGTACCCACCATGGTTCTTATGATGCTTTGGGAGCTCCGAGTCCTGTTTTTAATTTCACTGTTGGTACCCTTGGAGCTGCCCTGACTCAGGGGTCACCACCCATTTCTGGGGACGAGGACCTATGCAGAGGGTTGTTGGAGTGTGCCCAGGTTGTGGGCCCAGCAGGTTGGGGACCTAAGGGAGCATCTTCTCTGGGCGTCTGAGCACCTCATGGTGGCACCGAGCAGAGCCGAGGCCTGGCAAGCTGTCCACCTCAGTGAAGCTGATTTTTTTTTTGTAGAGACAGAGTCTCACTTCATTGCCCTCACACAATGGCATCACACAGCTCACAGCAACCTCCACCTCCTGGGCTTAGGTGATTCTCTTGCCTCAGCCTCCCGAGTAGCTGGGACTACAGGCGCCCACCACAACGCCCGACTATTTTTTTATTGCAATTCGTCCAGGGCTGGATTTGAACACGTCACCCTCAGTATATGGGGGCCACAGGCACCGCCGGTGAAGCTGATTTTTTATTTGTACTTCTGATATTTCTATGAGAGCATTAATTTCCTTTTGTAATTGGAGCATATCAAACTATATTTTTTAAAGGGATTATGCATTTTTAAAGGGGCTTTTCAGGATTCCTCTAAGTAAAAACTCCTTATTGATTTAAAACTGTTGGATTTACTTGCATTTATTTAAATGCAGTCGCTCCACAGTATGTCCATGTCACACAGTCCCTCCACTGGGCCACTGCTCTAAGGGACGCTGCAGCCCCATACCCACAATCCCCTGCACTGGGCTGCACTGCTGGGGGCCACTGCTCACAGGGACGCTGCAGCTCCATCCCCACAGTCCCTGCACTGGGCTGCACTGCTGGGGGCCGCTGCTCACAGGGACGCTGCAGGTCCATTCTGCAGCACATGCCCTGTGCTGACTGAGCATCCGGGTTGACACAGCACACGCTCAGAGCTCTTCTGTTTCATGTATTTCCCAGCTCTTGTGTGGCTTAAAAGTGCCACTACAGGTCAGCTTTACTGTCATTTCACAAAATTAAGAAAGAAAAGTCTGTTCAGGTGTGTCCTGTCTTTCAGACACTCCCTCCCGGAAGATGCAGGGAAGTATTTTGACCAGGAAAGCCGAGTTCTGGAGGCTCCAATGACGATATGGGTGGCTGACCAGGTCTGTTTGGGGTACTTCCCAGGGAGGCTGGGCATGCCATGAACAGAGGGCTGCTCTGGGAGACTGGGTTCTATGCCCAAGTGGGGCCCCTAAAAAGATGGGGCATGGTGCCATGGCCCCCCAGTGGGCAGCCCATGGGGAAAGTCTGACTGCTGTCCACACAGTGCAAAGAAGGGAGGCCGTCATGGCCAGAGAGAGGCACCCCAAACCTGCAGTGCCCCCACACTCCCAGGGCGCATAGGTGCACAGGGGCCATAGCCCAGCTGGTCTCAGCAGCTGCCACTGTACACCAAGGCTACTCCTTGGCATTCTATGTGGCTTCTGCGTCCTCCTAAGTCAGAGACCAGTCACAGGAAATGGGTATGTTAAAAGGGCTGTGCTGCCGGCTCGGCGCCTGTGGCTCAACGGGCTAAGGCGCCAGCCACATACACCTGAGCTCGCGGGTTCGAATCCAGCCCCGGGCCCGCCAAACAATAATGACGGCTGCAACTAAAAAATGGCCGGGCGTTGTGGCGGGCGCCTGTAGTCCCAGCTACTTGGGAGGCGGAGGCAAGAGACTCGCTTGAGCCCAGGAATTGGAGGTTACTGTGAGCTGTGATATCACAGCACTCTATCCAGGGTGACAGCTTGAGGCTCTGTCTCAAAAAAAAATAATAATAATAAATAAATAAAAAATAAAAGGGCTGTGCTGGCTTGACACTTGTGGCTCGAGCAGCTAAGGCGCCAATTGCATACACCTGAGCTGGCAGGTTTGCATCCAGCCAGGGCCCACCAAACAACAATGACGGCTGCAACCAAAAAAATAGCTGGGCGTTGTGGCAGGCCCCTATAGTCCCAGCTACTTGGGAGGCTGAGGCAGGAGAATCACTTGAACCCAGGAGTTGGAGGTTGCTGTGACCTGTGATGCCACAGCACTCTAACCAGGGTGACAGCTTGAGGCTCTGTCTCAAAAAAAAAAAAAGGGCTGTGCTGTGGAAACTGCACATCAGTGGCCACAGGCAGCAGTGACACTAGTGCCTTTAGGACGCATTGTTTGAGGGAGCATTTTGCCTAAGTCCCCAGTGGCTGGGGTGTACTCTTACCTTTGTGCTTCAGATGAAACCGGTGGAGTTCACTGTCCATGCCATCATCACCACCTCGGACCTGGAGATCAGCCCCTCCGAGGTGGACTTTGGCTACTGCACCATCTATGAGGCCATCAGGACACAGATCAGGCTCTGCAACCGCTCGCTCCTGCCCCAGGAGTTTGGGTTCGTCAGACTTCCCAAGGTAGCTCTCATGCTCAGGCCTCGGGGCATGTGGGGACCAAAGCCAGGCAGCCCTGAGGACAGGGCATGGCAGCTGCTACTCTGGGGTCTGGCACCAGGACCCAAACAGCCCCGCCCACCCTGCATGCCACCCTGAATGCACCTCACAGCTAATGCCTCTCACCTAGTCCCTCGTCCTCCCTCTTCTTTCCTGAAGCATCCTCATCCCCACCCTTTCTCCCTCTGGCCCACAGGGCTCCAGACTCTTTTCCCCTACATTCCTTCCAGAACTTTCCCTGCCCAGGCTACCAACCCCAGCACCCACCCGCTCATACACACCCCGTACACACTTGTTCACTCTCACTCACGCCCTCACATGCTAATTTACTCACATACACAGCACACCCCTGTGTGTACGCTCCTCCCCTGGCACTTCTGCACACACCCTGTTTTGACTTATGCCATTTTCCAGTTTGTGGACATCCAGCCCAACGATGGGTTCGGCACAATCCTGCCGCTGGAAACTCTGCAGCTTGATGTGCTCTTCCAGCCTACCAAGGCCAAGGAGTACAGCTTTGAGCTGGTCTGCAAATCTGAGATCAACCGGTGAGCGTGGAGGTGCCGCCTGGAGCACCTGCCCAGGAGGGTGAGCCCTTCCTGCCCCCGCCCTGGGCCCCCCCTGCCTGGTGACAGGCTGGATGCTGGCAGGCCTGGGATCCAGGCAACCTCACACTCTGGGCCAGCTCACTGCATGTGAGCAGGTGTGCAAGTGTTTGAGTGAATGCACGTAAGCGTTGTGTAAGCACGTGTATGTGTGGTGTGCAGAGCGCCTCAGGATTTGGGGGGGAGCCAGGCATGAACCCCAAGTGTTCTGATGCTCTGGGCCATGGCCTCTGGACCTCCTGCATCTGAGAGTGGGACTAAGGTGGTGGTGGAGTGGGACACAGGACTGGATGGGCAGGGGCTCGATCATCAGCCCCTCAAAATAGTGTTCTGGGGCAGAGGCCCGGACACCAGTGGTCAAACCAAGGAGGGTTCCCATGCTAGGTCCAGCTCAGCTCAAGGCCTCCCCTGGAGTCCTGCCTGCATCCTCCTCTCTTTTCTCTCCTGTCCTGTCCCCACCTGAGCTGCTGTTCTGTCCTGGCCCAGAAGGTCAGCCTGGCTTTTTCACATCACAGCCCACAACCCACTCTGGATAGGACCAGCAGGCTGCCCAGCTCATGCAACCCTGCAGGGAGGGTGGAGAGGAGTCTGTGGGCAGTGTGATCTCAGGGAGCAGGTGCAGAGTTGAGACCCACAGAAACAAAGCCCTTAGTTTTGAGAAAATATAAATTGAAATTACCAAAAATTAAGGTGAGGCCAGGCACAGTGGCCCATGCCTGTAATCCTAGCAGTCTGGGAGGCTGAGGCAGGTGGATCTCTTGAGCTCAGGAGTTCAAGAGCTCCCTGAGCAAGAGTGAGACCCCATCTCTACTAAAAATAGAAAAAACTAGCGAGGCATTGTGGTGAGCACCTGTAGTCCCAGCTACTCGGACAGCAGAGGCAAGAAGATTGCTCAAGCCTAGGAGTTTTAAGGTTGCTATAAGCTTGGACAGCACAGCACTCTACTAATAGCGACATAGTGAGACTCTGTCTCAAAAAAAAAAAATTAAGATGAGACCACCTGGCTCAGAGTCACGGGAAGCTCACAGCCTGAGGCCTGAGTGAGTAAAGCAGAGAGGGATAGACGGGTAGCAGCAGCCCAGGGCACCCTGCAGGCAGTGCTCAGGCGGGAACCTCGCTCTCTTCATGTCACCTGCAGATGCCGTGTCTCTGTCACCAGGTCCCAAGTCCTCACTCCTCACATCCAGGTCGTCAGTAAATCCTACAGCTTCAGGAATCACCTCCAAACCCCTAAACCCATCTCCCTACCTCCATCCTATCAGCACCCACAGTGACCTGCTCTCTCCCTGCCCACCCCAGAGCACATTGGGAACAACTCACCCCTACACGGAGGTTCACCCATTACCCACTGAAGGTGCCTAGGTCACTTCCAGGTTTTGACAATTGAGTAAAGCTGAACATTCACATGAGCACAAGTTCTCGTTTCACCAGGGTGAATATCGAGGAATTGCTAGTTAATATGGCAAGTGTGTTGTCGACTTTACAGGAAACTGCCAAACTGCTTCCAATCAGTGACACCCCCCCCTTCAGGTTCTCAGGAATGGTATATGAGTTTCCAGTTGTTCCACACCCTGGCCAGATGAGTGTTTAACTCATTTAAATGAGCTGTTAAAACACTAAAATTAGGCTCAGCGCCTGTGATTCAAGCAGGTAAGGCGCCAGTCACATACACCTGAGCTGGCCGGTTCGAATCCAACCCAGGCCCGCCAAACAACAATGACGGCTGCAACCAAAAAAAAAAAAAAATGGCCGAGCATTCTGGCAGACGCCTGTAGTCCCACCTACTTGGGAGGCAGAGGCAGGAGACTCGCTTGAGCCCAGGAATTGGAGGTTGCTGTGAGCTGTGATGCTACAGCACTCTATCCAGGGTGACAGCTTGAGGCTCTGTCTCAAAAAAAAAAAAACCACTAAAAATATTAAATCTGTCAGCCAGTTTTCATCATCAAGTTCTGGCACAATTTTTTTTTTTTTTTTTTTGTGCCGTGGTGTCACAGCTCATAGTAACCGCCAACTCTTGGACTCAGGCGATTCTTTTGCCTCAGCCTACCGAGTAGCTGGGACCACAGGCGCCCGCCACAATTCCCGGCTATTTTTTGTTGCAGTTTGGCCAGGGCCGGGTTTGAACTTGCCGCCCTCGGAGGTATATGGGGCTGGTACCCTGCTCACTGAGCCACAGGCATCACCCACTTCCCTAGTTTTTTAATTTTTAGTAGAGATTAGGTCTCACTCTTGCTCAGAATGATCTCAAACTCCTGAGCTCAAGCAATCCACTCACCTCAGCCTCCCAGAGTGCTAGGATTACAGGTGATTCCCCAAACATAAAATTATTTTCATTGCTACTTCATAACTGTAATTTTGCTATTGTTATGAATTGTAATGTAAATATCTGATATGCAGGATAGACTTAGGTGGCCCCTGTGAAAGGGTCGTTCGATCCCCAAAGGGGTCATGACCCATAGGTTGACAACCGCTGCTCTACAGAGTGAGGTTCTGTCTCAAAAAAAAATTGTTTTTTGAGAAGACAGTCTTTTTTTTGAGACAGAGCCTCAAGCTGTCAGCCTGGATAGAGTGCCTTGGCATCACAGCTCACAGCAACCTCCAATTCCTGGGCTCAAGCGAGTCTCTTG
>CAUYON010096381.1:0-10716 GCA_963573935.1 Arctocebus calabarensis
ACGTCTCTGAGGGGCCTAGGAATTTGTAGTTTAGATAATACATCAGATTGTATAAAAAAAAAATGCACACATGGTACCCACGTATGCATAAATGTATTCATGATCTATGTGTATATGACTTAATAAAAAAAAAAAAAAAAACATAAGAGGTGTCCGCTGCCCCTGGGAGTAACTGACTTATGTCTCACTTTCCTTAAAGTTGTCACTGTGAAGAGAGCAGAGAAGGCGGAACGGGGTGAAGAAATTCCGTCGGAAAGCAACAACTAGAGCAGCTGTGCTGGAAGAAAAGCAGATGTTTGTGACCCACATATACATCTCCCAACTCAGAAGTACCTCTTCAAAGCAAATCGCCCAGGAGGTGTTCATCCAGGAAAAAACCTTTCTCTGATTCAGGATTATGAGCTGATAAACGCTAGTTCACACAGCATGCACCGGTCCAGAATAGAACCTGCTTAGAGAGCACCCAGGACTTAGTCCTGGAGACTTCCAGAATGTCTGTACCCCATAACTAGCTATGTGATTATTTTCTTTTACAAAATAAAATGTTACTTACCAGGACAACCTGCTTGCTGTTCTGTTTGGCAATCTGTAGGAAATTCAAGCACTTCCTTGAACATTTATTTCATTGCTGGCCTCAGTTGAGAGCTGAAAACAAAACAAAACAAGCTCTTTTACGCCATCTACCGAATTCCCCTGGTGTTACATTACATAGTAAGTTTAAACTTGTTTTCTCCTGTTAATGTACAGAATAGGGGCTCTGGGTTACTTGACAGGCTTGTAATAAGATAGAATCACGTCTCTCTGGTTCTGTGTTTCACTGCAGCCAGTTCACCCCTGTCTATGCTGATGAAGCGAAGGAAGTGTTGTTAATAATCCACAGATCATATTTGGCCAAATGCAACATGTTCACTGTGGTGGTTTTTGGGGCAGAGGCAGGAATGTGGGTCTGGTGTTTCGGTGTCTTGCTTTTCCTCTGCCCTTTAGATCAGTCACTATTAAAAGTGACTGAGACTGGGAAGAGGAAGGGGTAAGTACCAAAGTTTTGCAAAGCACATTCTCAAAGGAGAATAATTCATGTGCTAGTTGTAGAACAGAAGCCAATCGTGGCTTCCAGAAAAAAACTGATGCTGAAATTTTTTTCCAATATTTTCAAACTTCTTCAAAACATGACTTTTTAAAAAAGAAAAGAAAAGAAAACTCTATGTGAGAAACACATGAAGATCAGCACGTTCAAGGAAGCCATTCTGATATCTCCACTCTTGTCTTTTAAGACAACAATACAAACAAAAATAACAAAACCACAACTGAGCAAATAAAAGCTAAGGAACGCCACCTGCCTGCCTGCCTCTGAACTCACCCTCAGCCCAGCGGGGTGTCCAGTCACAAGCTGGAGGTGGGGGTGACAAACTCTCTTCTCTCCTTGCACAACTCCTTCCTGCAATCAGCTTTTCCACCACACAGCCAGCAAGACCAACTTGCCTACACTAAAAACGCTGGGATTCTTTTCGACTTGTAATATTATCACTGTCTCCCTCTGTTCCCTCCTCTCCCCACCTCAAAATTTGTTTGAAATGCTGAGGTTTGTCTATAAATACATTTCTGAAACTGAAAGGAGGAAACTCCTCCCACCCTTCCACCATTTCCTCCCTGAGATTCATAACAGGGCCTGCGGGTGGTCTTTCACTAAGAAATTAGTTCTTGGCTCCCCAAGGCATTGACTTTGTGAGTCTGGGTCTGAAGCAGTGATTTTTTTTTTTTTTTTTTTTTGCAGTTTTTGGCCAGGGGCCGGTGTGGCAGGTTGCCACCACCACTGACATATGGGGCCAGCGCCCTACTCCTTTGAACACAGGCTCCGCCCTGGAGCAGTGATTTTCAACCAGTGTTGCCCCGACACACTGGTGTGCTGGGAGAGGATCTTAGGTGTGCCTCGAAATATTTTAAAGATTATTAATTAAATTATTTTCAAAAGAAGTTCAAAGCACAATAAGTACGTTCTTTTGTTTTAACATAACTCTTTTGATTAACATAACTTAAGTGTGTCCCAGAAGTTTAACTACAGGTTCAAGTGTGCCCTGAAATAAGAAAATGTTGAAAAACACTGGTCTAGAGAGTAAGAGAGTAGTGCCCAGGGGCTGGGCGTGGGGAGTGGAAGTGAAACATTTCTGCACTCTATCAAATCCTGTGTTTCCTTGCAAACTCATCACCACCCCTCTGAGTTGCCTGCCTGCCTCTTTTTTTCTCCTTCTTGTCCCGTGGGTCACTGTTGCATAAACACACACTTGTAATCATGTACACCTGTGCACTGATACAACCACATCTCCCCAGGAAAACCTTAATTCTCAGAGAACATGACTTCTTATAAAAAATATTTAACATTCCATTTAACCTAATTTATCCAAAATACTATTTCACACACAATCCATATAAAATATATATATATATTTTTTGAGACAGAGCCTCAAGCTGTCACCCTGGATAGAGTGCTGTAGCATCACAGCTCACAGCAACCTCCAAATCCTGGGCTCAAGCGAGTCCCTTGCCTCCGCCTCCCAAGTAGCTGGGACTACAGGCGCCCACCACAACGTCCGACCATTTTTTTTTTTTGGTTGCAGCCGTCATTGTTGTTTGGCGGGCCCGGGCTGGATTTGAACCCGCCAGCTCAGGTGTACGTGGCTGGCGCCTTAGCCCGTTGAGCCACAGGTGCCGAGCCCATATAAAATATTTTTAATGAGATAGTCTACTTTTTTTTATTCTAAGTCTCCAAAATCCAGTGTGTGTTCTCCACTTAACAGAACATCTCAATTGGGCTACACATCAGTTGGTTCTACTCATTAAGGGATAGGGTAGAAATTTGGGGGGTTTTTGCAGTTTTTGGCTGGGGCCGGGTTTGAACCCGCCATCTCCGGTATATGGGGCCGGAGCCCTACTCCTTTGAGCCAGAGACGCTGCCCAAGGGTGGAAATTTTTGTATGACTTGGACCCAAACAGGACAAGGAAGTATTATGTAATCCTAAATTCTACAGATAGCTGCTAAAAATTAGAGCACTTCCCCCAGGGCATGCTAAGAAGCAGTTGAACCAGACGGCGCCAACTCCTCCACCACCACCCCACCCAACATTTCCCATCCCCCGAGAAAGCTGGGAGGCAGTGAGTCAGCAGCTCAGGGAGATGTGAGCCTGCGGGCTCTCTCTACCGAGCGATGACGTCTCCTTCTCAAGCCAAGGGGAGCGGCAGTGCTTGTAGAATCGCTCACTGCAACCGCGTGGGGAGACTAGATTTGCATCTCTTTCCTTGGGAGGATATTGGTTGTGATGCAGAAATGTGGAGGATCTCCCGGCCTCTGAGCAGATTTGGAGAACATTACACATTCCCCCTGGAGTTCAGGAGTTAACAGAGGGACAGGTGTCTACCCTCCTAGAGATTTGTTAGGGTAACCTTTCCAACAGGCAATTCGAGTCTGTGGTGTCACATAAATGGGAAAGGGGTGTGTCTCCCTTCCGCTGCCCTTGAGCTTCAACACTCAGAGAAGAGGGCTTCACTAGCGCCTGTGAATGACGCAGCGCCAGAGAGAGTAGGGGGCAGAGAAGATAAGAGCTATGGGCCACCCAGGGCCCTTGAATGACTTTGTGGGCATAAAGGCAGCTCCCTATCCTAGGCCCCCTGTCTATACGTGACCTGTTATTTGAGAAAGAAATAAACTTCGATCTTGCTTAAGCCCTTGTATTTGAGGTTTCCCTGTCCTACAGCGTAGCCTGTACCTTAATCCATTCAGTTCTAGAAGAGGGTTTTTGCCTTCCTACCTCTCATCCCAGGTCTGCACACGGAAAAAGATGGGTCTCAGAGAGGAAGGGGCAGGAAGTGTGTATCTCAGGCAAACTGCCCACCCTCCCTTATGTATACCACAGGTGAGCTGTAAGCCCAGTCCATGATACGGTGAAAGAAGATGAGCTTCAGGTGGAGTTGGGAGTTTTAAAATCTTAAACTAGGTTCCAGTATTAATACCTCAAAAGGACTGAAAAGGTATGAAATCTGCTCGAGATGCCAATCAAGGGGTGAGAAGGGGAGAATTTCAGAATTAATTTGGTGGAATGACTGGAGAAAAATTAAAACTAGTTCATATTTAAACTTGGCTATGTTGAGATTTCTCATAAACTGACTGTAATTAATCTCCCTGGAAGTCCCTGCGGTTCTAGAAATCCCCTCAGCTCTTTCACTGCTGATGGTTTCTTTGATTCTTTTCTAATCAAGTCCGTCTCTAGAAATCTACCCAGAAATACTTCCTCCTGCTCAGAATTTTTTTTTATCATTGTTGTTCTCCTCCTCCTTAGAATTTACCCTCCCCCATTTATATCTCAGTCCTTCAGCCAGAAGGATTCTGTGAAGACAGAGGCACAGATGCAGTGACACGTCTACCAACCAAGGAACACCACGGATTGCCAGCCACCCCCAGAAGCCAAGAGAAAGGCGTGGAATATCTGACTTCTCCCTCAGAGCCTCCAGAAGGAGTCAACCCTGCCAATACCTTGACTTTATTTTTGCTTGTTTGTTTGTTTGTTGAGACAGATTTTACTTTGTCACCTGGGTGAGCTAGAGGACAGTGGTATCACCAAAGCTCACAGCAAACTCTGGGTTCAAGCGATCCTCTTGCCTCAGCCTCCCGAGGTAGCTGGGACACAGGTGTGCACCACCACTCCTGGCGTTTTTTTCTATTTTCTGCAGAGAGAGGGTCTTGCTCTTCTTCTTTGATTCCATGGGCGCTGAGACCAACGATCACCGGCCGCCCAGATACCAAAAAATGATGCTTCCGAAATCTCTTGGTGTCGATCTCGCCACACAAAGAGCAGTTAAGTTGCCCCCACGTGTGCCACTCATGACAGAAGCCCTTTTTTCTTACGGGGGTGTCTAGCTCTTGCTCAGGCTGGTGCACAAGTGACAAATGCAATGTGGGGGCTTTAGGAGGAAGCAAGGAATGAATGCGGTCAGTTTCTTTACTCTTCCTCCACCCTCTCTGTCTTCTCTACATTCTGGATATTCCCCAGCAAGAGAAGCAGAGGTTACACAAAGAAGAGGAAATCTCCCTGCATTAACTATTAGATAAAGCAGGCAGGATACCAGGTCCCTGCCTCCTACTGTGGCAGAGTTCTTTCGCGGGAGGCACATCTGTGGGTTATTGGAAGGACTCGAGTGGACCCCACATTGCAGTTTATACAAATGGCACATCGCCTGGCTGATCTCTTGCACCAATGCCCCCTCCTCTCCCCCTGCAATATCCCTCTTCCACCCAAGACCATGGCCTCTTGCTGCCATAGTCCCTTTGCACAACAGGCTGTCTGGTTGACTATGGTCCCATCATGACAACTCAAGCCCAGCTATTCTTTCCATGGTCAAGGCCATGTGAAAAAACTCATGTACTGTTGCCATGCCAGCAATGGTAGGATAAATTGCAGTCACTGCTTCCCTTCTAACATCCTACTGCTTGGGGCTGCCAAACCCAACCCCTCACCTTCTGAATTCTCCACCTGGGAAGTATTCATTCAATGAATATTTATCAAGCACTATTCCCACTACCAACCCCCACCCCAGACTTCAGCAAACATTCCTCTAAGTGTTCCAAGAGGCCTCACCCCACACCCAGTCTGCGATGCTGGAACTTGTGGTACTTTGCAAGCTTTCAGTCTCTAAGCAATGCCAGGCTACTTTTCCAGTATCCATGGAGCCCTTCTTCGGAAGAAACCCAAAGCAATCTCCTCATGGTCTAGAACAGGAGTGTCTAACCTGCGGACCATGGGCCACATGCAGCCCAGCACAGATATGAGTGAGGCCCAATACAAAACCAAAAGCTTACTTAAACATTATGAGAATTTTTGTAATTTTTTAGTGGAATCAACTGCACGGTTCTTGAACATGAACTTCATAGATGACATCACAATGTCACATAAAATAAATATACATATGCTCTTGCTATTTGTACACATGCACACAGTTTTACATGGTATGTGGCTTCCGGAGTGTCTTCAAATGCAGAAAGTCAAACTGACACCATTGGACATTACATGTACTCATGGTGACCAGGTGAGGCAGTGATTACCAATAACATTTCAACCTGCCATTGCAACGTTAGTCATGTAATGCTATTGGATGTCAGGCAGGCACTCTTATTTGATTTTTAAGGGCACTTCCACACGTCGGAGGTGCCTCGTACATCACCCACCACACTTTACCATCAGCCCTCCTCCTTCCTTACCCGGCATCTACAGCCAAGACGTGGAAGGGCCCAAATCTTGCTTTCTATTTTCCTGCAAATTAGTTTTCATAATAAAAATGTATATAGCCCCTTATCTATTATTATTTTATTAATCCCATCAATGGCTCCCACAATGAATCAAAAGAAAACAGAACCCCCCCCAAAAGAAAATGATGGATGAAGGAAGATTGTTCAATGAAAAGTGGACAGATGACTAGTTTTTTGTCATGGTAAATAGTAAGGCACTCTGCTGAATTTGCAGGGTATTTGTGCAAGTTTTCAAAGACTATAATTTGAAAAGGCATTATGAGCAAAAATGCTGCCAAATTTGATACATGTGAAGGATTGTGTCATAAGGACAAAACAGAGGAAATGAAAAGTCTGATGTAGATGGATCACCTGAGTTCAGGAGTTTGAGACCCTCCTGAACAAGAATGAGACCCTGTCTCTACTAAAAATAGAAAAACTAGCCAGACGTTGTAGCAGGCGCCTGTAATCCGAGTTCCTCCGGGAGGCTAGGCAAGAGGATCGCTTGACCCAAGGAGCTTGAGGTTGCTGTGAGCTATGACACCATGGTACTCTACCCAGGGTGACAGAGTGAGACTCTTGTCTCAAAAAAATAAAAATAAATAACAAAGTTATAACCCAGATAGAGTCCATTGTAAAAGCCAGTTACATGGTAGCATATTTAATAGAAAAAAAATCAAAAACATTTACTGACGGTGAGTTTATTAGGCAATGTATGTAAAGCATGGCAGATATAATTTGCCTTTAAAGAAGAGGGATGTTTCTAGAATCACTTTGTCTCACCAGATTATATCTAGGTGAATTGAAGAAACTGGAAAATCTATCAAAAGAAGTTTTGAAAGTAAAGCTGCTAATTTTAAATTTTATGCATTGGTGATGGCTGACAGCAATGATGCTACAAATAAGGCTCAATTTGCCATTTGTATTAGAAGTATTTGTGACAAATATAGTGTCACTGGAGAAATGCCTTCTTTCGTGCCATTCAAAGATACAACTAAATCAAGAGATTTATACAAACCAGTAAAAAATACATTAAAGTAATTTTCTTTGTCCATCGTCAACATATCTGGTATAGTTACTGATGGTGCCCTGGCAATGGTAGATAAAAGAGAAGAACTTGTAAAATTGATAGAAGACAATGCAACTGCCCCCCAAAACTCAGGTTTGATGAAGTATATTTGCATATTACATCAAAAAATGTATACACACACACAAAAAAAAATTTTTTTGAGACAGAGTTTCACCTTGTCACCCTTAGTGGAGTGCTGTGGCTTAATAGCTCACAGCAACCTCAAACTCTTGGGACTCAAGTGATCTTCCTGTCTCAGTCACACAAGTAGCTGGGACTTATAGGTACCATTCAAAACACCCAGCTATTTTTTCAGAGACAGGGTCTCGCTCTTCCTTGAGTTGGTCTTGAACTCCTGAACTCAGGCAATCCACCTGCCTTGGCCTCCCAGATTATATGCACAAAATCTTTAAAAATGGATCATGCAAATCACCATCAAGTCTATACATTTCATAAGAGCCAAGGGCTTGAATCATAGCCAATTCCAGGAATTCCTTGAAAGTACTAATGTGATGACATCATCAATGAAAACTGGCTTACAGATGTAGCAGTTTTAGTGGATTTAATCACTCAGAAATGAGTTAAATATGAATCTTCAAGGTGAAAACCAAGAATACAATGTTTCAAACCATAACAATAATCCAAACAAAACTGAAATTATGCCAAGCTCAAATTAAGACAATTTTATGCATTTCAGTACACTAGCTAAACGCAGTCCTGTGAACAATAAAAAATATGCAGCCATGCTTTTTGATTTGATACAAGAATTTGAAAACAGATTTCAAGATTTCCAGAAAAATAATCAATATTTTGGTGCATTTGTGACTCCACTTTCAGTCAACATAAATATATTACCTGTCGATTTTCAAATAGAGTGCATAGAGCTGCAATCTGACATTCAACTTAAAGAAAAATTTGATCATATCCTTTACTAGACTTTCATAGGTCCTGTCTTCCCAGAGACAAATGTCCTTCTCTTTGCAATCATGCTTTATTCATGCCATTGCTTTTTGGTAACACCTACCTCTTTGCTAGCAACTATTTTCCAGAATGAAGCACCATTAAGAGTAAAATTAGAACCAAATTATCTGATGAGCACCTCGAAAACTCACTGAGAATTGCAACTACTTCAATTGAACAAGATACTGATGCATTAGTTTCTGAAATAGTGTCAAATATCTCACTAGTTTTATGTTGTCCATTTTTCTTTTACATTTATAATTTTAAAAATACAAAACAAGAGATGTTTTATTACTAAGATATGTACACCTTCTACATTAGTGATCCCAAACTTGGGACTTACTCAATTATTTTAAAAGACTCTCTGAACAGGCTGCTGCCTATTTAGGACCTTTTGGTTAACTGTGGTGGCAGAGTGGCAGAAATCATGCAAATCATCCACAGGCTTGTTTCTTTTGGGGGGGTCATCAGCTCTTGTTACTGTTTTTGTATTTAATGTGTGGCCCAAAACAACTCTTCTTTTTCCAGTGTGATCCAGAGAAGCCCAAACTTGGACACCCCTGGCCTAGAACTTCCATTGAATGACTCTTTAATCACCATTTTGAATCTAGTCTTCTAGAACTGAGTAATAGGGTTAAAAATTCCTTATCCCTTTATTGGTAAGTACAGCTGGCTGTGTCTAGTGTTCTGTGTTGGAACTGCGGAAGTATTTACCATCCTTGGTCAGCTTTCAGGTTTTAGCTAAAATTCTAACACAATCAGAAAAGTCTCCATCATTATCCAGCAACAAATAAATTTGGCTCTGAGTTTCCTTGGCAAACAGGTAAATCTATGTCTCTCACCTCAACATCCTACAAATAAGTCCTATTTCCCTTTATATAGTATATATTTATCCCATGAATCCCCACTGGTTAATTTTGTAGCACAGTAATATGTGTAGCAGAGTAAACAATTAAATAAATGATCACAGAGATGTAAAACAAAATACTTTTTTATATCCCATAGCTAATGTTTTTCCTAAGCCCCAAAGTTGAACAGAGTGATAAAGCTCCCCTAGAGCCCAGTGAGGAGCCACAGACCACTCCAAGGACCAGTGTATACGATTCTGACATTAACTGTTTTCTCCTGCTCACAAAAAAATCCATTTGGGAAAGGAGAGGAGAGAGGAACCCTTTAAAGAGTGAGAGGAACCCTTTAAAGAGTCTCAAAAGAGACTGCCTCAATTTGAAAAAGAAGGCATGAGCTGCCTTTCATTGGGAAGTTGAGCACCACCTTATGCCCCAGCGTAATTCCCCTGTTGAAACACAGTTTTCATTAAGTCTTTCCTGAAGATATGGGGATAATATAGATACCCCCAAACAGTGACTTAGAACCATAGTGTTCATCAGAGTGCAAGCTAATGGATTTCTTGACATTTTTTAAGTTCTCATATCATCATTTTCAGTGTCTAGTATTAATTTCACATTAAAAGCAGCTCTAATGTTAGCCAAAAAAAGTCCACGCTTGCTTTTCTCCTTGGGCCATTCCAAGTAAGTCCGTTGAGTCATGAGAGCCTTCAGTTTGTGATACTTGCTGGGAATGATGTTCTGTGGAATAGGTTCTAGCAAGATCAAGATTAAATTGTTAGATCCTTTATGGAAGAGATTGTGGTGGGCGAAGTAGAGTTCATAATGGCACCACTCACTCTGGACAAAGTGAGGAGACAAAACAAAGATGGACTTGTAACTCTTCTCAATGCAGTTTATGATGTTTTCCACAATGCTCTTGCCAGGAACAAAGTTCCTCTCATGGAGGCAAATCCGTAGCTCTTCTTTTTCTAGGCAAGGTACCAATTCATTCTTCACCCAGGCAGCATCATGTTCACTATAGGAAATAAAGGCATGGAACTCGAGAGCTCTCTGGAGTTCCTCTAAGGGTACGTTCCTAGCCCTGTGTCGGGTCCGGGTCCACTGGCACACCATCCTGAGATACCAGGGCAGATCCAAATAGATGCAGAGGAAGGTCAGGGTAACAGCCAACACCAGCATGATGGCCCCAATGGTGACAATCAGCAGAGCTGTGTTGCAGGATAATTCAGATATGTGAAAATCCTTCAGAGGTGTTCCCTTATAGCTTTCAGGGTAGTCACACTTATAAGAATCAGGCCAGGCCTCTACCACCGCACTTGACACTTGGCCTATATTTTTGACAAATTCTCTTAGCTCACACGTACATTGGAATGGATTGTTCCCTGCTTTTATTGACCTTATCTTCTGGCAGCTCTGGAAGAATTCATCTGATGGCTGAGAAACCGAATTGTGGTCAATGATCAATACAGAAAGGCTGCTAAAGGTGTCGCATCCAGGAAGGTCGATTAAAGAATTGAAAGCAACATTGAGTTCTTGCAAAGCTTCCAGACGAGTGACATCTATAGGGA
>CAUYON010096387.1:0-19539 GCA_963573935.1 Arctocebus calabarensis
AGACTGGGAGAGAAACGGAGAGAGCTTCTCTCTCCCCACTAGAATTTTCTCCCTCTAACAGATGCCTTAATGTTTTCTGTATTCTTTTCTTTCTTTTCTGTGAATAAATTCTGTCTTACAAAAAAAAAAAAAAAAAAAGAACTTCAGACCAACATGAACAGCATAAAGTGACCCTATCTCAAAAAGATTAGATCAACAAGATTGACAGATCTCTGGCTAGGCTGAGAAAAAAAAGAGGGAAGACACAAGTTACTGATATCATAAATGAATTAGAGGTCATAATTACTAATCATATAAAGAAATATTTTAGGCTAGATGCAGTGGTTCACTCTTGTAATCCTAGGACTCTGGGAGGACCCCTTCAGGTCAGAATTTTGAGACCAGCCTGAGCAAAAGTGAGACCCCCTCTCTACTAAAAACAGAAAAACTAACCAGAGTAGCAGTGGGCACTTGTATTCCCAGGTACTCAGGAGGCTGAGGGAAGAGGAAAGCTTGAACCCAGGAGTTTGAGTTTGCTGTGAGCTGGGCCGATGATACTGCACTCTAGCCTGGGCTACAGGGTAAGAGTCTATCTTAAATGAAAAAAGAAAAGAAATATGAATAGCTCTATGCCCAGAAATTTGGCAAAATTAAACTTAAAGAAAATATACCAGTTCCTTGAAAGAAACAAACTACCAAAATTCTAACAAGGAGAAATAGATAACTTGAATATGCCTAAACCAATAAAAGAAATTTAAATCAACAATTAATAACTTCCCAAAACAGAAATCAACAGAGTCAGATTATATTACTAGTAAAACCTGCCAAACATTTAAGGAAGAAATGAAACCAATTTTCTATAATCTCCTTCAGAATATAGAAGAGAGGAAGTTCACCCTAATTCATTCTAGGAGGCCAGTATTATACTTAATAACAAAATCAAAAGACATTGCAAGAAAGGAAAACTATAGGCCAATATATCTTATGAACATAAATGCAAAATTAGCAAATTATAGCTCACAATATATAAAAGAAACTGTACACTGCAACCAAGTAGAATTCATGACAGGTATACAAGGCCGATTCAACAATTGAAAATCAACAAATATAATCAATCACACTGACAGGCTAAAGAACAAAAGTCCTATGATAATAACAATAGACGCAGAAAAACCATTTGGCAAAATCCAATGCCCATTCATGACAAAAACTCTCCATGAAGTAGAGATAGAAGGGAACATCTTCAAGTTGATAAAGAATATCTACAAAAATCTTACACTTAACATTATACTTAATGATGAGAAGCCAGAAGTGTTCACTCTACTATCAGGGATAAGGCAAGGATGTTCCCCCTCACCAATTCTAATCAATATCATACTGGAAGTGAGTGGTTGCCATGAGTTCTAGGGGAATGAGAGGAGTATGACTAGGTAAAGTATAGTTTTTTTTTATAGCTCAGAGAAACTATTTATGTGATATGATAACGTTAGATGCATGACATTAAGCATTTGTCAAAACTACAACAAAAGAGTGAACCTTAAAGTAAACTCTGAAATTCAGTTAATAATAATGTATTAATATTAGTTCATCAATTGTAACAATTGTTCCACACTAAAACAACATAATAATGGGGAAACTGTATTTGTTGTAAGGTAGGGAAGTAAAGGGTGTTCATGGGAACTCTAGTACTTTGTGCTTGATTTTCCTATAAACCTAAAACTGTTATTTTAAAAAAAGTTAATAAAGGAAAAATTTTTAAGTAAAAAATTTAAAAGTCAAGGAGATGTTAAGGCACAGACACACAAGAATGGGGAGAAAGGAATAGAGAAGAGAAAAGAATGACAAAATTTTGCTAGCTGTAAAGTAGATGGAAAATACTAAATGGCTCGCTCAATAGTTCCAAAGAAAAGTGAAACAAAACTGGTAGTAGAGAAAGCCAATAATCAAGCTAATTTGATTCCCATAATCCCCCAAAGGCTCACTAAATAGCCACTGGAGGAAATGCTTGAATATAAGGACGATTACCTGCAAATCTCAGAATTACTCAGCTTCCTAAATCTGCAAATGCCCACCCCTGCCATTCTAGACAGAAAGTTAACCAACTGTTTCTCTCCTTGAGACTTGTTTTCAGAAGAGGATAAAATAGAAGATCCTGATGGACTGGAGGACACCAGGAAGAATTGAGAGTGGTGGTGAGTAACACTGGGGAAAAAAAGAGGATTAAGTAGATCAGTAATTTTCAAGCCATGAGAGTATCTTAGAGGTGCTGCAAAAATTTTTAAAGATCATTAATGAAATTATTTTCAAACGGATTTCAAAGTACAGTACTAAATTCTTTTTTTTACTCCTTTATGAGCAAAAAACACTTAAGTATATACATGCATATAAACAAAAGAAAACCCATGACGTTCTTCCCCAATTCAACACTAAGGCCCTTACATTCAAGATAGTATCTGATTAAGGATACAATATACTACAGGAGTAACAACATCAAAATCTGTAGCTTGATAACATAAGCAAAAAAGGTGTGTAAATAAGTCTTGAGACATAGGCTACTTATGTTGTTTTAGTGTTCAGATAACTATTATAAATTTTTTGTAATTTGCATTAATGTACACAGGTATTTGTTACTTGTAGAAAGATTTTATTTTGAAAAGCTTTTGCATAAAATTAAATCTATTAATATAATAAAACCAATTTGTTGGTCAATACATAAATATTTCCAACTGCTACTCAATTTTAATCATTTTTAGAACCCCCTTCTCTATGTATGTGCCTCAGCATGGACAATAAATGATATGTCTTGCTTTATAGTTACCAGTTAGGAAAAGAGGCCCAGAGAGGCTAGGAAACTTGTCCAACCAGTTCAGCTAGACTTTAAATGCAGGTTTCCTCTTTCTCATGGTCCTCACTGTCCCATGCCTCATGAGGGATCACTCTGTCCAGCATTCGGAAATAAATAAGTGGCATTATTGTGGTAAATGTGTTTGTGGAGATATGAACTAAGTACGGAGAAACACAAAGAAGCAAATTATTTTTCCTGGGAGACCATGGCATGGCCATGATGCATATAGTCAGTCTTTCTCTGTAGAAAGAGAATTTTACAGGGAGGGAGAGGAATTCATTAGAGGAAATGGAAATAGCATAGACAAAGGCACAGAGACTCAGAAAAACAGGGAGAGAGATGAGAGAGGCAGACTCAGATCAGAAGGATGCCACTCCATAGAACCAGATAAAGGAGACACAGAAAAATGGAGAAAAAGAAATCAGAAAAGATGATAAATCTAGCAGAAGTGCCAAGAAAGGGAAGTATGTTAGCTTGAGCTGAAAGGGAAGGGAAGCATATGAGGGAGATGGAAGAAGGCTTTAGGAAAAGGGGGTGGGAGAGATTCTAATATGGGAGAAATATGAAAGTGTGGGAAGAAAAAAAATGAGGAAAGACTGGAGAAACGTGGAATAGGAGAGAATTGATAATTGGTTAACTGGTGTGGGAAAGGAGTGAGAAAAATGGAAGAGATATATAAACTTTGGGAAACATGGAAACAGAAAATGAAACGGGAATGAAAAAGAAAGAGAAATACTAGACAAGGGAACTTTGTTTTGTGCAGAAATCCACAAACTGGGTAATTCACAATGAACAGAAATTTATTTATTGGCTCATGGTACTGAAGGTGAGGAAGTACAAGATCAAGATCCCAACATCGAATGAGAACCTTCTTGCTGTATCATCCTGTCTAGAAGGGCAAAGAGAGGCTGAGAGAGGGAAAGAGAAAGAGGGCCAACTGCTTCCTTTTATAAAGAATCCAACTCACACTTTTATAATGAATCCACTCAGGCAACAATAGGATAAAACCATTGAGTCATCCATCAAGGCCTAATCACTTCTAATTAGGCCCCACATCCTACTACTACTGCATTGGGGATTAAGTTTCCAACACAAAATTCTTGGGGCTCACATTCAAACTATAGCAGGGATTAAAAAAGTAGATTTTGGGCAGTGCCTGTGCTCAGTGAGTAGGGCACAGCCCCATATACTGAGGGTGGCAGGTTCGAACCCAACCCCAGCCAAACTGCAACAACAAAAAAATAGCCCAGCGTTGTGCCAGGCTCCTGTAGTCCCAGCTACTTGGGAGGCTGAGGCGAGAGAATCACCTAAGCCCAAGAGCTGGAGGTTGCTGTGAGCTGTGATACCTAAGCACTCTACTGAGGGCAACAACGTGAGACTGTCTCTAAAAAAAAAAAAAAAAAAAAATAGAGAGAGTTGGAGTCTAAAGGAAAAATATATGGAATTATTAGAAGATTACACATATTTACAATTATATGTAATTTATACACATGTATTCATCCATCATATACATGTACATATATGGATGCATATAAAGGAAATGAAGAGATAACAAAGTTAAAGAAACAATGGAGCAAGACATACCTAAAAGAGATAAATGGGGAAAAGTAAAGCATCCATAAAGTTACCTATCTAGAATATATAATAGCTGTGAGGTCAATTAAGTTCATGAATTCATCCTAGAAAATGTGCTGCATACCTCATTGCTGAGTACTACTATGGTCACCCTTAATGTACTTTCCCTGGGAAGCTATGCATTGATGCCAGCACCTACCTAATCCACCCATCAAAGCAATTTTGGAACTCTTTCTGTAATGACTATCAGAGCTATCGTTAAATTAAGTTTATGAACGCATCCTAGGAAAAGTACTCTGAAGGGGGCATAGCTTCCCAAAGGGAATACTTCAAAGGTGGACTGTAGTGATATTCAGCAAAGAAGTATGTATCACTTTTTGTAGGATGAGTTTGTGAACTGAACTGTCCAGCCTTTGTATTTTTCTTAGGAGTAAATACTCGTATAATTAAGTTATTCTGATAGATTATGAAACTATTTCATTCATTCTTACTCATTCAAAAACTACTTACTGAAACTCACTATACACCAGGCAATGAGTTCAAAAAGTATATTATTTTAACCTTCTTATACATACTAATGTAAAAAATTGCTATATCCTAGAATATTAAATATAACAAATCGTAGTACTATAGTTAAAATAGCAATTTAGGGATATATTTCTCCACCAAAGACTCCATAATTTCAAATTATTTTCCTCCCTCCAAATTTCCCTATAAGGCAGCTGCAAGAACAGCAAGTCAAAGAGGCTGAAGGAAATAAGTTAGTTCAAGAGATAAAAGTGATGAGGAGCAAGCCTGTGGGCTATCTGTCCAGAACCAGGGCCACTAGGATTTTGCCATCCCTGAGCACCTTGCCCTGATGAGTTCTCTAGAGAATATGAGATGTGTCACCTCTAGAAATGTGTCTTACAAGGGCACACCCGACTCTGACACATTCATTTCTTCATAATTGGAAAAGTCAAAGCTCTGACTTGGATTTTAATCTGTAGTTCTCAGGAGTCTTTCCATAGAGACTTTACAAATAATCAACTTTCATTCTTCCAAAACCTTTCATTCGGCCTTCCTAATGGTTAGTACTGAAACAAATACAGTTAAGTCCATGGGAACTCTGTGATTTTGTTACCTCTAACTATCAGGATACTAAAAGTTTGTCAAAAGATATATTGGGCATACTTGAAATTTCTATAATACTGGATGTGACATATAGGTACATATAAATACATTCTATTTTAAATACCTAAGCATAGGCCTTCACAAAAGCCCATAGGTTCAGTGAAAATTCATTTGAGAGCTGCCTGTCATCTTAAAAGTTTTTCTAAGTGTAGGCAATTCGACTTCCTAATTTGCTCCTTCCTACTCCTCTATTTTCTCTCGTATGCACATTGTTACACTCTGTACACTCATGTCCACAAAGTGGCAAGGTTTATATTGCCCAAGACTTACCTGTACAGTGTTATTTAAGTCCACACTACAAGAAAGATCTATATGACCAACACAGCTGTTGATTTCACCATCACCTTAAATATGAATATTTTAAAATTAAATCTGAAATCTCCACAGATTTCCCACAGCCCGATAATTTGAATTAAGACTTTTGGTGTTTTTGTTTTAACTTTTAAGAACTTTTAAAGTTAGCTACTCAAATGTATTTTAGAAAGTTAGAGTAATCTTCATAAAATAATCCTGATGATTATAGTTCAGAAAATACTAATTTCACTTCTGAAAAGAGATGCAAAACCCCAAATAAAAGCTTGGAAAAGAAAGTTCAATAATAAAACAATCATCCACCATAATCAAGTAAGGAATTCAAAGAAGATACAATTCTAGGCAATCTATCAATATAATACATCATACCAATAAGTCAAATATATCGTTTTGGGGACAATAAAAACAAAGGCCAAAAAACCAATTTACTATACATTACTTATTTTAAAAAATTTATAACCACTACAAATCTATCATAACAGATAAAACAAAGGAGACTTATAATACCAAGTGGTAACGAAGACAAAAGATATCAGGGCCTCTCATCTCCTCTTTAACTATAGTGATTGGTCCAAGGGTGGACATGAAAATAGCTAAGCTGTTAAAATTTCCTCCGTAAGATAAATTGTTTAGCTGCTTGTGCCCATATTCCCTGTCACTTATCTACACTGAGAATAAAGCAAAAGAGTTGAAAAATGGTGGGAAAATTTTGTGTATTTTCATCTATGCATAAGTGTGTGTATATACTACATATGTATATATATTTATATATATAAATATATTTCTCTATCAGTTTAATATTTATATATATATGACACACAGAAACACTGATGACACTATGTCTTAGTTCATTTTCTGTTGCTGTAACTGACTACCACAAACTGGGCAATTTATAAAGAAAAGAAATTTATTTCTTACAGTCCTGGAAGCTGATAAGTCCAAGATCAAGGGGCCACATCTAGTGGTGAGCACTTTCTTACTGTGTCAGAAACTAGCAGAGGACATCATAGGATGAAAGGGCAAGGTTATAACCAACTCTCATGTTAACTAACCCAACTCCCATTACAAGCCAAGAATCCATTAATCCATTAATCCATGAGTGGACTAATCCACTCATGAGAGCATAACTATCATGACACAGTCATCTCTTAAAAAGCTGACCGCTTAATACTTAATACTATTACACTGGGGATTAGGTTTCAAACATGAGTTTTGGAGGGGACAAACATTCAAATCATAGCACACGGCAATACTTAGTTCCCAATCAGTATTTCTTAAACATAGATTCACTTTCAAAATTTCCATTCATATAAAGTCATAACTCTCATTTATTCTCAGGCTAATTTAAATTATTTCTTTTTCAAGAGACTTCTCATTAACGGATAAATAATGTCACATTGGGTGAAGAATTCATATATTAAGCACCTATTATAAACAAAAAGCTATAAAAGATAAATAGAACAGAGCTTCTGCCCTCAATATTAGTGATTGATCTAAATGCATTAAAAAGACTAATAATATCCAATGTGAACTGAGTTTCAAAACAAAGGTTCATAACATGATTTCATCTAGTAATAACAATTAGAAAGACCCTTAAAGAGATAAAGATAATTCTGTTAATTACTGAATGTTTTATTTCTGAAATATGGTGTCTATTATTGTAAGATAAGGTTGTATTTTCACGTACCAAATACATGTCTGAAAAGTGACATATTCAGTCACCCAACAGATATTTTGTGTTCATTATGTTAGTTTTGATATTTATAAAAACTGAATTATCTGGTTCACTTGGAATAATGACGCAGTCTGACGGTATTTCTCTGTGGGAACCAAGAAATGACTGAGATATTTATAAGGGATGTGAAACGTCTTTCCCCTTTACTATTTTTTTTTTTTTTGAGATAGAGTCTCACTTTGTTGCCCTCTGTAGACTGCTGTGGCATCACAGCTCACTGCAACCTCAAACTCTTGGGCTTAAGCCATTCTCTTGCTTCAACCTCCAAAGTAGCTGGGACCACAGGCATCTGCCACAAAGCCCAGCTATGTTTTTGAGATAGGGTCTCACTCTTCCTCAGTCTGGTCTCAAACCTGTGAACTCAGGCAATCCACCCAAATCGGCCTCACAAGTGCTGGGATTACAGGCATGAGCCACAGAACCCAGCCTCCTTTAGAGATCCATTCTCCTGCCAATATTATCACTTCCAGAATCTGAACACTTAACTGCCAAATTTATGTGTCATTAATATATTATCCTAGACATATATATAATACATAAGTCCTAGATATATATACTATATGTTGTAGATATCCAGGACAATATCATTAAAATAATCAAAATTCTATCAAGGTTTATGTTTTTACATGCTTGTTCTCTTTTTTATCAGAAGATTAATACAACTTCTTCCATTCCCTTCTTTCATTTTTATCACTTATGAGTAGTGTACATAAATAATTTGGCTACAGTCACAACATGAGCCTTTCGTTCATAATTGACAATTCATGCAACTGGAGAGTAATCAAACCCCATCAATTCTACTTCTGGGAAAGCCTAATTATTACATAGTTTCTAGGGAAGCATATTGACAAGTATAATGAAATGGATGGTTTTCTATTAAAAATTCTACTAGAAAGAAAACCAAGGTGAGAAAATTGTTCAAAATGTTAGAAATTTCAAATTCCCTAAAGATATATGTAATTTGTTCCCAAAGATCTTTTAAACTGAGACATAAAATATGTGGAAAATAATTTTTTGTTAAAAAAAACTTAAAAAGCAACAAATAATAATTATAATAAAAAATTAAGAAGGATACTAAGAAGAAAAAAAAAAAACCTCAAAAATTTTTGAGCAACTCAAGCTTCTAAGTCCACTATGGAAACAATGACAATGAAATCTTACTTTTATAGAGTATAATTAAGGCTTCAAAATCCCTTTAATATCAATAATTTCTTTGAATGAATGAATGGGAAGGAAGGAAGGAAGAAAAGTTAGGACCGAGCAGGGATCAAGCCCTTCTGTCAAGTGAGCAAGCAGGCACAAGCTTAAGTAATCAGAGTCACAGTCATAAGTATCTGTGCATTTATTTATCCATCCATCTATTTAGCATTTCTTGAAAGAGTATGTACAGACATTGTGCTAACTATAATAGAATATCCTTACCTTCAAGACTACTCTAAAAAGAGTGGCAATCAAAGAAGTATAGTATGATATAATAAATGCTATTAAGATGCTTTACTTCTTGAGAAACAACACCTATGTTTGTTTGTTTGTTTGTTTTTGCAGTTTTTGACTGGGGCTGGATTTGAACCCTCCACCCCCAGTATACGGGGCCAGCACCCTACTCCTTGAGCCACAGGCACCACAACACCTTTAAATTGTTATAAAATTACAAACTCAATTCTCTTGAACTTCATATGTAAAACATTCATAAAAATAGGTATTTTTTTTTTTTTGAGACAGAGCCTCAAGCTATCACCCTGGATAGAGTGCCATGGCATCACAGCTCACAGCAACTTCCAATTCCTGGGCTCAAGCAAATCTCTTGCCTCTGCTTCCCAAGTAACTGGGACTACAGGAACCCGGCCATTTTTTAGTTGCAGCCGTCATTGTTGTTTGGCGGGCCTGGGCTGGATTCAAACCCGCCAGCTCAGGTGTACATGGCTGGCGCCTTAGCCCATTGAGCCACAGGCGCTGAGCCAAAAATAGGTATTCTTTCTATGAGTATAGAACTGCAGAATATTAGAAATGGAAAGGATCTTACAGATTATGATTCCAATTACCTTATTTGATAGGTGAGGAAACTAGCATGTAAAGAGGCTAAGTAATTTTCCTAAGATGATAAATCTAGAAAGTGACAAAGGTTCAAAGTTTCTTTAGCCCATCAACACAATTTCCAAATTTTCTTAACACAGAGTCCAAAAACGAAGGAAGAAACTATGCAAAACTACATGTATTTAGTCTGGTATTATGGATTTATACCAGTATCCTGAAAGTGTTCGAAATGTCAAAATATAAATAATTATATATTATAAATCTTTATCAAATAATTTTCTGACAATAAAGTAATTAACCTGCTTTCAAGCAATTTATAGGTTAATATTTTACCAATAGGGGAACTTTTGCATTAAATCTATCATTTTGTAATTTCTCAATGAATTAAAATAATCTTTTTTTGTTTGTTTTTGTTGAGACAAAGTCTCACTTGTCATCCTTGGTAGAGTGATGTGACATCACAGCTCACAGCAACTTCAAACTCTTAGGCTCAAGCCATTCTCTTGTCTCAGCCTCCCAAGTAGCTGGGAGTACAATTTCCCACCACAAACCTGGCTATTTTTAAAGACAGAGTCTCACTATTGCTTAAGCTGGTCTCGAACCTGTGAGCTCAGGCAATCCACTGGCCTTGGCCTCCCAGAGTGCTATAATTACAGGCATGGGCCATCATGCCTGGCCAAAATAAAATTACCTTAATCATCAATGATCAAAAATTATTTAAAAGGCAAAATGAATAAATTATACTTCACATTATTTTAAAGATTGCTGCTGGTACTTCTCTGAATGAATGCACATCATCACACCAACTCTAAAGTTTTTACATGCTCAATGAAAGGAAATAAACAATGGATAGTTATAGTGCCCAGACATACACAATCCCCATACCATGGCCATTTTTAGTCTACCTTTAGAAGTTGAAATACAAATGTACTTTATTTATTTATTTAAATCAACAGTTCCTTATGTATTAATATCTACCATTATCATTACTTCCATTAACATCTTGAAGCTTTAACAACATTGATTTATTGAAGAAAAAGCTATGTCACATTAGTTTTTAAAATTTCCCAAAATAATGTAGCATGTCAGTCTAACTTTTTAGACTGAATTATATTCACATTACCTCTCTTCTGGTTAATTTTGCTATTTCTGGTAGAGTAGTTCTGCCTACATGAGTAAAATTTTATTACACTTTTATCGTTCACTATTGGCTCTACCTTGGCATTGAAGTTTAATTGTGCCAGATGTTGTTTTGCAAAACTCAGTCCTTCTGCAAAGATAATAGCCAGCCTGATCAATTCTTCTACTCAAAGAACCACCCTCCTCAAAAAGGGGGATTCTAACAGTGAAGCAAAATAAACCACCTTTCAATCAATTGATGGGTTGCTATTTTACCAAAAAGATGTTATCTTAATACGCCAAATGGCAACTGCTTTACCTTGGCCAGCCTAAAATGTTCTTTATTTACTGCTTTTGTCTTACTCTATGTTTCTTTAACTACACAATATTAATATCTGTCATAGAGAATTCTAACGATTAATGGTAATTAAAAGGCAATGAAACAGTTTTTCCATGTAAAAACTTATAAAATCAATCACATTACTTTTTTTCATCGGCTATACCTATATAGAGTTTTTTCTCTTTTCATACACAGGAAAGAAGTACTTTTTTATACTTCCAATGATCTATCTCTCTACGATAGAGGAGGCGCTCATGAGGAAATTCTATTTTTACCAAGTGCATATCTTTATGCTCTTAGATTTCCATTCTTCTATTTCTCTGCCTCTACACATAAATGCATCCTTTTTGCAAAAAAAGCATATAGAGTAACATGCCACTTATCTAAAGAACAGATTCCTAGTAACTTCAACCATCAGGAATAAAATACCACAAACCTTATAGAAGAAAAAAAGGCTTTTGAGAGGTCAATTGTCAGAAAGCACATACTTACCTGATGATAAGAAAACTCAAAATGATCTCTTCTTTCCCTGAGTTCCTATAACTTAGTATCTATACTTATCTCATGGGACTTACAATTTTTCTGTATTATTCTACTTATTTATGTAAATAAAGTTTTCTTTACCAACTTGAAAGATCTTTGCTGGCAGATCCATGTCTAACCCATCTAATTCTCCATTATGCCTGTTTCCTCATTTATGCTCTATAAAGAACCATTTCATCCTCCTTTAAAGACCCATGAAGGTTACAGAAAGGTCAGGGAAATGAGCACTAGGAAAAGGCTATTTGATTTGTCCAGTTTTTCACTAGTATCTTACACTTATCATGTGCTTTTATTATAGGTATTTTTATACACTTCTTATATCCCCAATAGCACCAACTAAAAAGGAAGTTTTATAAGCTCCTTGAGGGAAACTTCCATATATTTCTTACCTTTGTATCCCTTAAAGATTTTAAATAGAATCTTGTGTAAAATAGACACAGACATATAAATGAATAAAAATAAATCAGATTAGAAAGACAAACAACATAAAACCAGAAGATATGTCAGCTGACAGCTAAGAAACACATTAGAATATAAAAAGACATTTTTCATTCATTAAACAATTATTAAATTGTCTATTATATACTAAGAACTATGCTATTTACTAAAAGGAATAAGACATATAATTTCCCTCAGAGAACTTACAGTGTAGACAAGTAATCATTAATAAAGCCAATAATTATACTCCAAAATTATAAAATATTTTGCCCTATTAAAATATCCATTTTTGAGCCTAGCCCAGTGCATGGCATACTGGAAGAGGCTTCTTAAAAAATTAGTTGAAGATGTCCAACTGGAGCCAGCTTATCACAGAGTCTCCTGTCCAGAAGGAGAGTTAAAGGACAGAACTTTAGCAAGTAAGGTGATGGTTTGGAGCTGATCCAAAAGAAAAGGTTGAAGAACGCACATCAACCCTGCTGAGGCAAGCTGCAACCCCAAGAACACAAACAATAGGTACAAAATCCATCACCAAGTTGATGGGAGTCCCCTCCCCCATGAGAACAGCTCACAGTATACTTTCTACAAACAAGTGAGCAGAGTTCAAACATCCTCATTTTATCCCACGGGAGAGATCCTCTAAAAACCAGACCTCCTTCCCTTGCTAGGGTGCCAGGGCACTCTCCAACCAGGCACAAAACTCTATATATACTCTACTTGCAATTCTAAACTCCCAGCACTCCCCTCCACTATCACCCCAAGGTCTGGAAGCCTGTCCCCCATGGAGTCCAGATTCTTGGACATTTTCTCAAGAGGTGTGGACAGTGCATGTGCTGCTACAGGTCTGTGCTGATTATGCAGCACAGGAGTAGGGAGAAGACAGTGAACTGAAGGAACTATGTGGAACAGGGAGAGGTGGTGCCCCATGGCACAGACCAGCAGCGGCAGATGCAGGAACAATAGGTCTCACACTCCTGGGGCTATTTTGGATAGACACTCCCTACCTCTCTGGGCAACCAGAGAAAGCCAGGCATCTTCTCTAGTGGCAGGCACTGGTGGAGCAGATCTGGGATAGAAATACAGGTCTGATGAGTAAAGACTTTGCCTGAGGCGGTACCTGCCTGGGTGGGGTGTGATGGGGACAGAGAATAGAAGACATGTGCAGAGATGGCATACACCCAGGGTGGGGCTCAGCCAGAGGACAGCTTGTAGTGAGCCTAAGAAGCTCCCGGGTCCCAGGGGATAATACCTAAGACGGGAGAAGTTGGGTGGGGCTGGAACTCATTGCTGATTGTGAGCTCTAACTGCGCCCACCCCAACACAGACTGCAGTGGAGACAGACAAACCAGCTCTGGGCAGTGGCACAGACCAGGCTGAGTCATAGTTTCTGTGAAATCAAACAGCAACTAGTTTTCTAGGGAATATAGCCAGGACAGAAGCACAAATTCTGTGAAAATATAAGTGTCAGCAATATCAATCAGGTGCAGTGCTGGAACTCAGTGAACGATCTCAGCTTCCATTAACCACCCAAGGTTGTCAGGTCTCACCTCCCGCTACTGGATGGTGGCAGAGTGCGGAGGCCTGGCCAAGGAGACATAGATCTCCCTGTGACTCAGACAGGGACAAACCTCTGGAGCATCTGCTCATTGGAGGGAACTAGGTCACAGCCCTGTGGGGTTACCAGTGACTGGGTGTGACAGAGATGCAAGGTGGGGAAGGAGGCATCAACTTTCCCAGACCAATTCATTTGCTGGCGGTGGGGGGGGGTGTCCTTCTGACACCATGGAACATCAGAACGAGTCATACTGGAGCTGCCAGCAAACCCCTGCTATCTAGTTGCCAGAGACCTTTTGAACTCTCCCATTTGAGACTGGCTGCTGACTGGGACAATTGATTTGGACCTCTTCAACTGGACCAACCACCTGAGGACTATCCAAAGTGGTATCCTGGTTGTGTGGTTGTGGGAAGGTTTGATTTTCTTTTCCAGTTGTCACCCATGGATGCTGGGGTGACTTAATTGCTGGTATTTCTCCACAGCTGAGACTTCAACCCAGAGCAACTGATTGACTAGGGTAGGACAGAGACCAGCTGAAAACAAGACAGAGCCACATAGCCCCACCACACCAAGCAAGTCACAAGCATCTCAGGCCACAGCACTGTATGGATCCTTTGCAAAGCTCTAGGAGAAAAGGTACAGACACAAGTCCCAACTTTTGGGCAAAGAGCTGGTTAACCACTACTCCAGGAGCACCCCAACCCAACTTCACCTTATCTGCTCATCTAGCCAAATCGTGTAAAATAATCATGGGGCGGAATCAGCGGAAAAGCTCTGGTAACATGAATAACCAGAGTAGATCAACTCCCCCACAGAATGATACAGCAGACACAACTGAAGATCCCATTCCTAAACAAATGGCTGAGATGTCAAAAATAACATTCAGAATTTAATTGTAGGTAAAGATGGAATTAGAAATTCAAGGAGCATTTCAAAAGTTGTCTCAAGAATTAAATGAATTCAAAGAAAAAATCACCAAAGATTTTGACACATTGAGACAAGAATTTGCAGCCCTCAAATATCTGAGAAATACAGTGGAATCCCTCAGTAACAGAATGGAGCAAGAAGAAGAAAGGATTTCTGACATTGAAGACAAAGCTTTTAAATGTTCCCAAACACTCAAAGAGGAAGAAAAATGGAGGGTAAAAAGGGATCATTCTCTCAGAGAGCTCTGGGATAATTGGAAGAAAACTAATATTTGCCTTAAAGGAATTCCTGAAGGGGACGTTGTGACTTCACAAGGCACTGAGGCTCTTCTTCATGAGATTATGAAGGAGAACTTTCCAGACATGCCAAGAGATTCTGAAATTGAGATAGCAGACACTTTCAGAACCCCAGCAGGACTCAACCTGAACAAGATATCTCCTAGACACATCATAATTAACTTCACTAAAGTTAATATGATGGAGAAAATTCTGAAAGCAGTCAGATGCAAGAAAACCATAACCTACAAAGGAAAGAAGATTAGAATAACTGCAGATCTCTCTGCTGAAACCTTTCAAGCTAGAAGAGGGTAGTCATCGACTTTTAATCTCCTAAAACAAAATAACTTTCAACCCAGGATCCTGTATCCAGCAATACTAAATTTCATTTATGATGGAGAAATTAAATACTTTAATGACATTCACATGTTGAAGAAATTTGCCATAACTAAACCAGCTCTCAAGGATATTCTAAGCCGTATCCTCCATACTGACCAGTGCATTCCTCCAACACAAAAGTAAATTCACTCAGAAACTTTTGATAAAATTACAATTTCCACAGTGGTGAAAGGATTAAAAATGTCCACTGGACTTTCGAAAAACTCGATTCCCAAAATTCTACAAGGTTTATTAACTGGCTTAAGTTTTCCTTTAAAGAAGCACAGATTGGCACACTGGATATAAAAACTCAGGCCAGATATCTCCTGCACACAAGAATCTCATCTTACCATAAAAGATAAATGTAGACTCAGGTTGAAGGGATGGTCATCTATATTTCAGGCAACTGGAAAACAGAAAAAAGCATGTGTTGCAATTTTATTTGCAGATACAATAGGATTTAAACCAACCAAAGTACAGAAAGATAAGAATGGACACTTCATATATGATAAGGGTAACACTCAACATGATGAGATTTCAATTATTAACATTTGTGTACCAAAGCAGAATATACCTCAATTTATAAGAGAGAGTCTAACAGACATGAGTAACTTGATTTCCTCCAATTCAATAATAGTCAGATATTTTAATACTCCTTTGGCAGTGTTGGATATATCCTCCAATAAGAAGCTAAGCAAAGAAATTTTAGACTTAAACTTAACCATTCAACATTTGCATTTAACAGACATCTACAGAACATTTAATCCTAACAAAAATGAATACACATTCTTCTCATCAGCCCATGTAACATACTTCAAAATTGATCACATCTTTGGTCACACGTTTAACCTCAGCAAATTTAAAAGAATAGAAATTATTCCTTGCATCTTCTCAGACCATCATGGAATAAAAGTTGAAATCAATAACAACAGGAATCTGCATACTCATACAAAAACATGGATGCTAAATAACACTATGCTGAATGATAGGTGGGTCATAGATGAGATTAAGAAGGAAACTACCAAATTTTTGGAACAAAATGTTAATGAAGACACAAATTATCAGAAGCTCTGGGATACTGCAAAGGCAGTCCTAAGAGGGAAATTTATAGCACTGCAAGCCTTCCTCAGGAGAACAGAAAGAGAGGAAGTTAACAACATAATGGGACATCTAAAGCAAATAGAAAAGGAAGAACATGCCAATCCCAAACTCAGCAGAAGAAATGAAATATCCAAAATTAGAGCAAAATTAAAATAATTTAAAAACAAAAGAATTATACAACAGATTAATAAATCAGAAAGTTGTTTTTTGAAAAAGTCAATAAAATAGATAAACCTTTGGCTAACCTAACCAGGAAAAAAAGAGTAAAATCTCTAATGTCATCAATCAGAAATGGTAAAGACGAAATAACAACGGATTCCCCAGAAAAAAATCCTTCATGAATATTACAAGAAACTTTATTCTCAGAAATATGAAAATCTGAAGGAAACTGACCAATACTTGGAAGCATGTTACCTTCCAAGACTTAGCCAGAATCAAGTGGAAATGTTGAACAGGCCTTTAGCAAATTCTGAAATAGCATCACCTATACAAAATCTCCCTATAAAGAAAAGCCCTAGAGGGGGAGGAGCAAGATGGCCGACTGGAAGCAGCTTCCAACAGAGGCTCCTGTCCAAAAGGAAAGATAACCTCCAGAAACTGCCCAATTGAGCTGAAGACTGGGAGCCCAGCTGAGAGAGAGAGAGAAATGATAACTGCAGGTCACTCCTGAGGCAAACTGCAACTTCCAGAAACCAAGCTTCAGGCAGAAAAACTGAACTAAAGTATTCTGCCATTCTGAACTTCCAGGACTCCCTTTCCCTCCTACCTGAAGCACCAGAAGCCTGACCTCTATTGAAACTGAGGGAGGAGGATTTGATCAGCGCCCACCCTCCCTATCTGTCTGACCGGGTGGCCCACCGGGTAACAGACTCCAGGGCCCCACAGAGCTCCTGTCAGCCCCCAGGCCAGGGACACCACGGAGACCCCTGCTTGGCTCTGATCCATGCCACCGCCCACAGTGGCCAGGAGTTCGCAGGGACTCCCGTGCACCCCTATTTGCACCACACCAGGCCTTAGCCCGCTGCCAGCAGTGACCAGGAAGTCCACCAGGACTCCCACGTGGTGCCGATCTGTGCCCTGCTCAGCCTCAGCCCACTGCCTGCGGAAACCCCTGTCCAGCTCCGATCTGTGCCCCAGGCCCACCACCCACAATGGCCAGGAACTCCACTCTGCAGGGATCCCTGCATAGCCCCTATTGGCACCCCGCCAGGCCTTGACCCGCCAGGAGCAGCCAGGAAGTCCGCTAGGACTCCCTCCCAGGGCCCATCTGTGCCCCACCCGTCCTTGGCCTGCTGCCAGCTGGGACCCCCACCCAGCTCCAATCCATGCACCAGGCCCACAAGCCACAGCAGCCAGGAACTCCACTCCACCGGGATCCCGGGGCACCCCTATAGGCCCCCCACTGGGCCTTGGCCCACCACCAGGAGCGGCCAAGAACATCACTGGGACTCCTGCAGCCCTGCTTGGCACCCTACCGGGCCTGGACCCCACAGCGGCCAGGAAGTCCGCCAGGACTCCCGCCCTGCACCGATCTGTGCCCAGCCCAGCCTCAGCCTGCCACCTGCCAGGATTCCTGCCCACCTCCGATCAGTGCCTCAAGCCTACTGCCCACAGTGACCAGGAAGTCCACTCCACAAGACCTCACCCATGATTGGCACCCTGCTGGGGCTTGGCCCACCACAGCAGCCAGGAACTCCGCCAGGACTCACTCATGGCCTGACTGGCATTCCACTGGGCTACTATGCAGCCTTAAAGAAAGATGGGAGACTTTACCTCTTCCATGTTTACATTTATGGAGCTGGAACATATTCCTCTTAGCAAAGTATCTCCAGAATGTAAGAAAAAGTATCCAATGTACTCAGCCCTACTATGAAGCTAATTTAAAGGTTTCATATGAAGGCTATAACCCAACTATAGCACTAAAATATGGGAAGGGAGGGAAGGGGGGAGGTTGGGGTAGAGGGAGGGTAATTGGTGGGGCCACACCTATGGTGCATCTTAGAAAGGTACAGGCAAACTTACTAAATGCAGAATACAAATGTCTTCATACAATAACTAAGAAAATGCCATGAAGGGTATATTGGACAGTTTGATGAAAACATTTCAGATTGTGTATGAAGCCAGCACATTGTACCCCTTGATTGCACGAATGTATACAGCTATCATTTCATAAAAAAAAAGGAGGGAGGGAGGGAGGGAGGGAAGGAAGGCAGGCAGGCAGGCCCGGGACCAGATGGCTTCACATCAGAATTCTACCAAACCTTTATAGAGGAACTAGTACCTATATTATTCAACCTTTTCCAAAATATAGAAAAAGAAGGAATACTAACCAACCCATTCTATGAAACAAACATCACCTTGAAACCTAAACCAGGAAAAGACCCAACAAGAAAAGAAAATTATAGACCAATAATACCTATGAACATTGATGTAAAAATATTCAAAAAGATCCTAACAAACAGAATCCAGCAACACATCAAACAAATTATACACATTGACCAAGTAGATTTTATCCCAGGGTCTCAAGGCTGGTTCAATAAACGTAAAAACATAAATATAATTCATTACATAAACAAATTAAAGAACAAAGACCATATGATTCTCTCGATTAATGTAGAAAAAGTTTCTTATAATATCCAGCATCCTTTCATGATCAGAACACTTAAGAAAATACGTAAAGAAGGGACATTTCTTAAACTGATAGAGGCCATCTACATCAAACCCACAGCAAATAGCGTATTGAATGGAGTTCAATTGCAACCATTTCCACTTAGATCAGGAACCAGGCAAGGTTGTCCATTGTCTCCAATGATTTTTAACATTGTAATGGAAGTCTTGCCACCACAATTAGGCAAGAAAAGGCAATCAAGGGTATCCATATAGGGTCATAAAAGATCAAACTTTTACTCTTCGCAGATGATATGATTGTATATCTGGAAAACACCAGAGATTCTACTACAAAACTCTTAGAAGTGATCAAGGGATATAGCAGCATCTCAAGTTACACAATCAACACGCATAAATCTGTAGCTTTTATATATACTATCAATAGTCATGCTGAGAAAACAGTCAAGGACTATATTCCATTCACAGTAATGCCAAAGAGTATGAAATATTTGGGAGTTTACCTAACAAAGGATGTGAAAGATCTCTATAAAGAGAACTATGAAACTCTAAGAAAAGAAATAGCTGAAGATGTTAACAAATGGA
>CAUYON010096391.1:0-17211 GCA_963573935.1 Arctocebus calabarensis
TGCTCAGGCTGGTCTTGAACTCCTGAGCTCAGGCAATCCACCTGCCTCAACCTCCCAGATATTAGGATTATAGGCATGAGCCACTATGCTGGACTTGTCCTCCTGGTTTTGGCATTAAGCTTATGCTGCCTTATTTAAAAAACTGATGTACTAAATACTCCCTTCTCTGTTGGGGTGATTCTAGGTGACTGACTTCTGTGGTGCCCGTGGTCACCCGACCTTCCGTGACTGGCAGTGTCTGCTGATGTCCCTCACACGCAGCGTTTCCATGTACTCTTGAGCCAATCTGACCCAGGGCCTGCCCACATGTGGGGCCATCTGTTTGTCCTGAGACCCTTCATTCTGGGGGTGCATGCTTCCACCCATCCAGACACTCACAGTCACATTTGTCAGGCGGCTGCTCTTCCCTGTTCTGTGATGCCTTGAGTGGCTAAATATTGTGATTTAACAGCTTTCAGGGTCCCTTGTGTGAAGCCAGGATGCTGTCTCAGTCTGTTCCTGTTGCTATAGCAAAATGCCAGACACGGGGTCCTTCATAAACAAAAGAAATTTAATTCTCATAGTTCTGGAGGCTGGGAAGTTCTGGATCAAGGTCCCAGCAGATTCCATGTCTGGCATAGGCTGCTCCTTGTAGATGGTGCCTTCTCAGTGTCCTCACAGGGTAGGGACAGAAGGTCAGAAAGGGATGACCTTGCTGCTCCTGGCCCTTCATAGGGCACTGATTCTATCCACGAGGGCAGAGACTCTTCACACTGTTACTAGGGCATAGGAGGGACACCACCACCCAGGCCATTGCAGAGGCCAGAGGAAAACAACTGAACTGTAGGGCAGGAGTGAGCTCTTTTGAGTAGATTTGGACAGGGCTATATACCTTGAACCCCAATCTATTGCGGTGGAAACAGCTTGGCCCTGAGCTGCCTGGAGGCCCACACCACCTTCCCCCTCCCCTAGATGTCAACGGGCTCAGGGACCATAAAGTCTGAGCTGGGAGGCCTGAGCCCAGCCCCATGTGCTGGCCAGCTCACCCACACACTGAGTGGCTCCAGTTGACTGGGGGAGCCTGGACTCAGGAGACACCCACACAGCAGACAGTGGGGCCGGACATCCCTGGTATCACACAGGAGGAGGAGTCTGAGTATTTGGAGAGACCACACTGGAAAGGTTCCACCATGCCTCGGGCACACCCTCACTGAGGCTGTGGTGAGACTTCCTGGGTCCTGCCCAAGCACTTTGATGAGCTCAGTGTTGTGGGCTCTGAGGGGAGCTGAGCTGGTCTATGTGGGCAGCAGGCCTTGGAGACAGGGAGGGGCCAGGAGGTCCCCGGACCTGGAAGAAGCCCTGGCCTCCAGAAAGAACGCAGCCCTGCCACACCTCATTTATAGCCCGAGAGGCCCAGGTCAGGTTCTGGCTGCTAGGCTATAGGACTGGGTTGAACCAGCAGGTTTGTGGTGATAACAAATGGCCACTGTCAGAGAAGGCACCCAGTAGGTGTCATGCGGCTGACCAGGCACCTGGAGCCTTCTCTTGTCTGCGCTGAGCTTGAGTATGGGAGCAGAGCAGTTGTGTGACCATGACCTTGAGGCTCAGCTAGGCAGGGTCTTCGCTTGTCTTGAGCACTGATAGATCTGAGTGCTCAGAAGAAACAGTGGCACATAGCAGATGTTCACTGACTCGAGTTGGGGGTAGGTGAACAAGGAATGGGTCTAGAACACCAAGCCACAGATTCAGGCCCCAGAGCTCTCTACTGCCCATTGGAGCAACACACACTGGGCCCTGGCTCAGGGCCTGAAGGACAGGAGCCATGCTCCTGCCGTGGGGATCTCAGGCCTCCCTGGGAGCGTCCCTGACTTGTTGACATGTGAGCCCAGCTGAAATGGACTCCCATGGCAATGTGGGCCCCAACGGGAGGGCCTGCAGAACCGCAGGGAACAGAATTTCAGGAATGTGTCCAGCCTGTCACACCTTTAGAGGGGAGGCAACAGAGGGATACACCTGTAGACACTCTCAGGCAGCAGCCAGCTGGTGGCTCAGGGGTTTGGCGGGAGCTGTCTGGAGGTTGGTGGCCTGCCTTAGGGGAGCCATGAACTGTGGGCACCACCCAGCTACTGGCACATCTAGGGGCAGGGCAGGGAATAAGGGGAGCCCAGGACAGTTTGTATGGCAGAGATGCTCAAGGGTGACAGGGACATGCACACTCTTTGGACAGGAGCCAGCCCGGAGGACAGCTTGGATCACCAGAGCCAATGATGACAGGTTATAAACCATGATGTGAACAGAAACTGGATTGTACACTAATAAAGAAATAAATACGGAGGAGAGAAAGCTCCTTGTGGTAGGAAGCTAGGACTGAGAAATGACAGGACTGGAAATCACCCTGAGACCATCAGGGCAGTAATTAATTGGATGAGCAGCATCGGTGCTGCTGACGCCATAGGGAAGGGGACAAAGAACAGGGTTCAGAGTCACAGGGGGCAGGGCCACTCTGCATAGGAAGCTTACTTTTTTTATGAGGTTGTTTGATTTTTTCTTGCTGATTTACCTGAGTTCTTTGAGACAGAGTCTCACTTTCTTGCCCCCAGTAGACTGCCGTGGCATAATAGCTCATAGCAACCTGAAAGTCTTAAGTTCAAGCAATCCTCTGCCTCAGCCTCTCAAGTAGCTAGGACTATGGGTGCCCACCACCAAACCCTGCTATTTTTTGTTTGTTTGTTTTTTGAGACAGAGTCACAAGCTGTTGCCCTGGGTAGAGTGCCATGGCATCACAGCTCACAGCAACTTCCAACTTAGGCTCATGTGATCCTCTTGCCTCAGTTTTTCTCTTTTTAGTAGAGACAGGGTCTTGCTCTGGCTCAGGCTGGTCTCGAATTCCTGAGCTTAAGTGATCCATCCCCCCTTGGCCTACTTGAGTTCTTTATAGACTCTGGATCTCAGCCCTTTATTGAATGTATAGCATGTAAATGTTTCTTCCCATCCTGTAGGTCATCTGTTCACTCACAGACCAATGTTCAGAACAGAAAACCCAGACATCGGGCAGTGCCTGTGGCGAAGTGAGTAGGGCGCTAGTCCCATATACCAAAGGTGGTGGGTTCAAACCCAGCCCCAGCCAAACTGCAACAAAAAAATAGCTGGGCATTGTGGCAGGCACCTGTAGTCCCAGCTACTTGGGAGGCTGAGGCAAGAGAATCACTTAAGTCTAGGAGTTGGAGGTTGCTGTGAGCTGTGACGCCACAGCACTCTACTGAGGGTGATAAAATGAGACTCTGTCTCTAAAAAACAAAACAAAACAAAACAAAAAAACAGACATGGAACCATCCTTATATAGGCGTGGGCCATTTGACAAGGTGGACAGTGATGTATGCTGGGGGCAGAACCCTTGTTCAGTAAATGGTGCTAGGTCAACTAGACAGCCACATGCAGAGACTGAGACAGGATGCACGCCCTAACCAGTCACAAAAGTTAGTTTATGATGGATGACAGCCAACCCTGAGGTAAGGATTCTAGGAGAATATGTTGGAAAAACTCATATGGACATTGGCCCAGGCAAAGAATTTACCAAGACGAACCCAAAGGCAATCATAGCAACAACAAAACTTAGCAACTAGGACCTGATTAAATTAAAAAGCTTTACCACAGCCAAAGACACAATCAATGGGAGCATCGACTTTACAGTTCCCGAGAACACAGTGAACATGGAGAAGCTGAACATGTCAGCAGCATGACATCTTCTAGCCCTTTCAAGTCTTCCATCTGATAAGTTACCTTTGGGTTTTAAGCAGCTTGACATTAAGTGCAAAATACTCCAGACTCAGCCCTCACACTAGGACCCACCACCTGGCCCACACCCAGTAGCTCCTGCTGCCCTGACTCACTCATTCTCCATCAGCATGGCCATGATTTTCGCCTGCAAGTCTCTTTCGTTCTCCAGCTCTGTGCACAGACGTCTGGATGCTGCCTGGAGACGGCCAATGGCTGCCCTGCAGCACAGCGAAGGGATAGGACAGGTGGGTCAGGCCTTAGCTTGAGATGGGCCCCACGGCCACCTGGCACCTGCCCTGGCCTCCCCACTCTCAACAGGGAGACCCTCAAAACATGAGGGCTTTTCATGTGCCCACTTCTGCTGGGCAGTCAGGGCCCATGTGGCGTGGCAGGTGGGGGTGGAGGAGCGGGCGGGTGGCTGGTCTATGAGGAGAGCTGCACCCACATCCTGTGGGCCTTTCTCAGGGCTGAGTGGAGCCTGGCCAGGCCCTGCATCCCCCGAAGGTGCAGTGGGGCTCCCCGGGTCTGCAGCGCAGAGGTAGGCCTTTCCAGCATCCAGTAAGTGACTCCTTGGTCCGCCCTCCTGCTCTCCTGCCCACTCACCCTGTTGCTGGAGGCTAAAGCAGTCCTAGGTATTCTTTTTGGCCTCATGGTCAGTTGGCCGTGTGGTCCTGCTGGTGCTGTGGTCCATTCTGTGCTCTGTGTGATGTCTGCCCCTGCCCTGCCCACATGTGAAAGGGGCCTGACACCCTTGGGGAGTGAGCAAGCCCGTGGCACTGCCCTGGCCATGTGTGGGCACCACTCGCCTGACAGTCTGCTCTGCCCCAGGTACAGGGCCACCTACACATTGTTGGCCGCGCTTTCCGTGGCAATCTCGGCCGCCAAGCTCGCCTGCTGTGTGTGGAGAAGTTCCATCCTCTGGTGACAGGCACGCAGCTCCTCTCTAGATCATGGAAGTGAGAATCTGGATAATGGTTCACTGAAAGTCCAGCCTCTCAAAGGGCAGTGGGACCCGGTGGGCAGGGTCAGGTCCCTAGCTCTCCACTTGCCCAGGCTGGGGTCTCCACAACAAAATCAAGGGACATGAGCAGGGTTCTGTCCACCCTTTCTCTGAAATCCCTGCCACAGGGACCAACTGTGTAGTCTCCACCCAACAGTGGTGTGTACTCAGGAGCTGAGGGCACTGTGGATTTGCAGAAATCCCAGAGTTGAGCACCAGTGTGAAAGGCACCAGTGAGGGTGTAGGGGGCGAGTTAGGGCAGAGCCCCCTACAGTGACCTAGAACACCCACCAGGCAGTCTGGGGCTACCCTAGGGGGGCGTGGGCCCGCATGGAACCCTGGTTTCAGCACAACCTCTTGTGGGACGACTCTGCCCAAGGAACAACAGAGTAAAGCCCTGTCCAGAGCTCCCCAGCCCTCTGGAGACATGGGGCATGGCAGGAGGAGGTGCTGGCCTGGGGGTGAGGAACATGCTTGCTTTCCTGGGGGAAGGAGTGGTGTGGAGGTTACACAGAAGGATGACACTGAAATATTCAGGAGTAAAGCATCACATCTACAATATCTTTTCAAGTAATTCAGCAACCCCCCCCCCCAAGGCCACACCTAAAGTCCAAATACAAACAAAGGCAAGAAGTCACTTCCCCGATGTGACACAGAGTAATTCTGAGCGCTGGTGTTTGGGTGGCATTTGCACTGTTTGGAAGGGGCTGAGAACCCCTGGCATCAGCTACCAGGGAGTGTTGCCAAGCTTTTCCCCCACAGAGAACTGGCAGAACCCTCTTTGAAGGGACTTTGGGAGACAGGTGCAGGACCACTCCTGCCTCCTGATGAGTCACAGACAGCCTGGGCCCTCACACTGCTCACCTCGTTTTCTGAATGAAAAGATCTTTTTCTTCGTGCATCTTATCCAGATAGCTCAAGGTCTTCCTCAGGTGAAATGTCTGAGCTCTGTCCTCCACAGCTATCTTCTTCGTTTTATCAGCATCAATATATTTTTGTTTCACTGAACTTAAAAAAAAAGGACACCAGCTGCCATGCACACCATCCACAGTGTGCAGAGCTCAGTCCTCGGGCGAGAGCTCTGGGTGCACCCCAGGAACTCGGGAGGGGGGGGGGAAGAAGTTGCCCGCCCCAGTGGGTTACCAGCAGGACTTGGGACAAGCACCATTCTCAGCTTCCTGCGGGAGAGATGCAGCCTCAAACCCTGGATCCTCTAATTCATCTCTCTCTAGAAGTCAAAGCAAGAGTTTAAAAAAAAAAAAGCAGATTAAACATTCAAGTGTGATGTTTTAGGATGGGCAGTGATAGGAATAGGGTGTTAGGGTGACAGTTCTTAACCCTTAGTTAAGGGACCCCCAAGTCAGGGGCCTGCAAGGTCAAAGCTACTTTCATAACAATACTAACACATTGCTTGTTTCTCTCTCGTCTTGTGAGTGTGCAGCAGTTTTCTAGAAGCTATGAATGTGTGATATCACAACAGACTAACATAGGTGGAAAATCCAGCCATCTCCTATTAAACCACTCTGTCTCCTCTAATAGCTTCACTACTGCTGCTTTAAATGAATAAATAGATACTAATATTGAAAGGTAAACAGATGTGAACCCAAGCCCTTTAGTTCTGCAGGAGCACTGAAGGACATGAAAAGCTCTCACACAAAGCAGCTTGAGGGCCATCGTCTAGAAAACCTCTGCAGGATTCTAGCAAAACAGAGCAAGTCAAACTGTTGGGTTTATCTTCACTCCTTCATTAAATTTCAGTTAAAACGACTGAAAAGACACAAACTGACATTCACCAAGAGAGCAGTGAGTGGGCAGAGGCTGGGCAGTGTTAGAAGGAGGGCCAGACAAGGGCCGCTGACCACACACAGAACCAGAGGGGAGTTGTTTCCACAATGGAACAGCCTTGGGCCCAGCAGGAGAACCAAATCCAGGCACATCTCAGAAAAATTTCAGATCATCAGAGTTTTTTTTTTTTTTTAAATCTAAAAGCTTCCATAAAAAGAAAACAAAAATAGGTTGCATTCAAAGGATTGGGATAAAAATGGCATCAGATTTCTCAATAGTGATGCTGGAAATTAGACTATGGTCTGCCACTTTTGAGATTCTCAACCATAATTTTTCTTTCAACTAAAGATGATAATATATAAAGTCCCTCTTTGAGATAAAATGTGAATTTAAGAGATATAAGTCTCCCTGAATAAAGAAAATTAAAGGAGGGGTAGCTTTAATCGTGGCTCAGTGAGTAGGGTGCCGGCACCATATACCGAGGGCTGCGGGTTCAAACCCGGCCCTGGCCAAACTGCATCAAAAATTAGCCGGGCGCTATGGCGGGTGCCTGTAGTCCCAGCTATTTGGGAGGCTGAAGCAGGAGAATCGCCTAAGCCCAAGAGCTGGAGGTTGCTGTGAGCTGTGACTCCACAGCACTCTACCGAGGGCAATAGAGTGAGACTCTGTCTCTACAAAAAAAAAAAAAGAAAATTAAAGGGAATGTATGAAACATGTAATTAGTTTTCTTATTGCTAAAACTTGAATTATTGGTAAAAGAACCTTTATTACCATCTTCCAAAAGGGGGACATTGTCCAAAAGCGCATCCTCAGGGAACAGGCTGTTATCTTCTTCCATACTGGGAGACAGAAATTAGCTATAAAAAAAATATATTATCAGAAAATATAGATCAACAAGATCAGAAGTTAAAAAAAAAAAACTAAAAAAAATTAGGCTGGGCGCAGTGGCTCGCGCCTCTAAGTGCTGGGAGGCCGAGGTGGGTGAACTGGTTTGCTCACTAGTTGGAGACCAGCCTGAGAAAAGAGAGACTCCCTCCCATTCTAAAACTAGTAGGGCATTGTGGTGGATACCTATAGTCCCAGCTACTCGGGAGGCTGAGGTAAGAGAATAACTTGAGCCCAAGTGTTTAAGACTGCTGTGAGCTATAATGCCATGGCACTCTACCAGGTGACAAAGTGAGACTCTGTCTCAAACAAACAAACAAACAAACAAAAAACTTAAAAAATTGGATTTTGTAAGAATTAACCACTACTCTCTTTTTTGAGACAGAGACTCACTTTGTTGTCCTCAGTAGAATGCGGTAGCATCATAGCTCATGCTTGAGTCTCAAACTCTTGGGCTAAAGCAATTCTCCTGCCTCAGCCTCTCGAGTAGTTGGGACTATAGGCACTGCTACAACACCCGGCTATTTTTTGAGATGAGGTTTCACTCTGGCTCAGGCTGGTCTTGAACCTGTGAGCTCAGGCAATCCACCTGCCTCGGCCTCCCAAGTGCTGGGAGTATGGGTGTGAACCACCAGGCCCAGCCAATGTCTCTTTAAAAAAAAAAAAAAAAGACATTAAGAAAGTGAACAGGTAAGTCACAGACTAGGAACAAATATTTGCACACATAGATCTGACAAAGGTTTTATATCAAAAGCTCCCAAATATCAGCAATACAAAGTCCAAACAGCTACAACGAAAGAAGATATGGCCAACAAGCCTGTGAAACTGCAGCGCTTTTGGCATTCAGGGAAACGTAAATTAAAACTGTTCTAAGATACTACTCTATGTCGCAGGAATACTCAAAATCAAAACACTGATCACGTCCAGTGCTGCCGAGGGCGTGGATGAGCTGCATGTTGGTGGGAGAGTAGCACCCTGCTCTGGGACTCTGCTGGACACTCTTATCAACTGCGTACTTACCACGTGACCAAGCAACCCTTCTCTGAGGTATTCACCCAAGAGGAACAAAAATATTTCTGCCAGAAAAAACTCATACAGCATGTTTATAGCAGCCTTATTCACACATGTCCTGAGTAGGAGAGGGATCAGTGAATTGCGCACCTCTGTGCAATGGGGGCACCCCCAGGAGTAAGGGGGACCAGACGCACAGCGAGTTTCAGGGGCACTTTGTCAAGTCCGCGAAGCCACAGGAGCACATGTGCAATCCAAATACAGGCAGGACTAACTGATGGGGATAGAGATTTCTAGGTAGGAGAGAGGGAGTGAGAAGGGCAAAAAGGGCTGTAGGCAGCTTGCAGGGTACCTTGCTTTGGGTGGTGGGTACACAGGTGTATCCAATTCAAACTGAATTTAAAATTCATCCCAACTGAACACTTAAGATCTGTACATTTTATTGCATGCTAATTTATCTCAACAGAACACACGCACAGAGCCAAGGTTCAAAAACAATTCCTAAAGAATTTCAGAATATTCATTACTATTTGGTTATTATCTTGGGAATGTTAGAATCTGCCTATGTGGAACTCTCGGCACAGAGGCTTAAGTGTCCATATGTTAAAATTAAAGACTTTCTTTCTTTCTTTTTTTTTTTTTTTTTTGGTAGAGACAGAGTCTCACTTTATTGCCCTGGGTAGAGTGCCGTGGCGTCACACTGCTCACAGCAACCTCCAGCTCTTGGGCTTAAGCGATTCTCTTGCCTCAGCCTCCCTAGTTGCTGGGACTACAGGCGCCCGCCACAGCGCCCGGCTGTTTTTTTGTTTTGCAGTTCGGCCGAGGCCGGGCTTGAACCCGCCACCTTCGGTATATGGGGCTGGCGCCCTACTCGCTGAGCCACAGGAGCCGCCCTCTTTCTTTCTTTTTTTGAGACAGAGTCTCACTATGTTGCCCTGGGTAGAGTGCCGTGGCGTCACAGCTCACAGCAACCTTGAACTCTTGGGCTCAGGCTATTCTCTTGCCTCAGTCTCCTGAGCAGCTGCAACTACAGGCAACTGGGACTACAGGCGCCTATTTTGGGGGTGAAGTTGTCATTGTTGTTTGGCAGGCCCAGGATGAGTTCGAACCCACCAGCTCTAGTGCATGTGTCTGGCAACCTAGCTGCTGAGCTACAGTGCTGAGCCAAGACTTTCACTTAAGAAATACTGTTAAAGATATAAGTTCTTTAGCACTTTGATTTTTCTTGTGAAAATTAACGTCTGACTTCCATTTATTTTCTATTTTAAATGATTACTTTTAAATGTCTATTAAACACATTACACTTACACCTTAACACGCAAAAGAGCTGATATCGAAAGCCTATTAAGTCAAGATACATATTAAAAACATACACTTTATACTGGGAATGTAGAGCGTTTCTCATTAAAATGAGTAAGCCCAAGGGAAACCCACATAATTGACACTATGTATGAGATGCTAAAACTGCAGAGGACCACGCTTTCCATTGCTTAATTTAGCAGTTGTCTCAGAACACAGGCGGGCAGTGCCCAGGTTATGGACCAGATATGTTCCTGAGAACATCCTTAGGTCTGATTTGTATGTGGAAGTTAAGTTGGGCTTTCTCGACTGAAGGGCACTGGGTGCCTGATTGTTTTGAATAACTGTGATCAAACTGGAAGATGCCATGTGTTCCTAAGTAGTCACCAATAGTGTTTATTTGGAGCCACTGTGGTTCTGGCTGGTCTATAATGTCCCAAGACTTTCCACCTGGGGGAAAAGCAGCTTCCTAGCTAGCTCACCTGTCCCCAGAGCTGAGTGAAGGTGGATGTCCCAGTGCCTACTGCATGGCCCACCAGGAGTTGAATAAAGGGTGTGTCACAGCTGCCTGCACTTTGTCTGAATCTAGTGGGAACCTTTCCGCCTCAACCACTGGCACTACAGTATGAAACTTGGCTCCCTGAAAATAGTGCATATATGGTAATCACGAAAATAATAATACTGTAACGGTTCATGTGGTAATAACAACATAGTGTAATACTAATACTCCCATGCTGCAGTAGTACGTTACTGAAGCTAATGGCCAGGCGCAATGGCTCACACCTATAGTCCTAGCACTCTGGGAGGGCGATGTGGGTGGATTGCCTGAGCTCATGAGTTCAAGACCAGCCTGAGCCAGAGTGAGACCTCATCTCTTAAAAAAAATGGCTGAGTGTTGTGGCAGGTGTCTGTAGCCCCAGCTACTTGGGAGACTGAGGCAAGAGAATTGCATAAGCCCAAGAGTTTGAGGTTGCTGTGAGCTGTGACGTCACAGCATTTTACTGAGGGTGACAAAGTGAGACTGTCTCAAAACAAACAAAAAACATAAGTTATTAAAGCTATTGTGCTTTAATTCAAACAGAACATAAAAACTCATACAAAAAGTTTAGATAGGAGACAGAAGAATGTTCAAAAATAATATGAACTCACTTCATATTGTGTGGACACTAGGCTACTGGGAACATCATGCCTATTTCATTCTTCTCAGTACACGAGTAGTAGCCTTTGTACAACAGTCCACCATGCTCCTCAGTGGTAACCGACGCTCTCGTGTTCATCATTCTTTGCCCATCACAGCTGTTCTGGCAGGTGAGGGCTGAAGCCTAACACTTTCCTCGTGAGAGGCACCTGGCCTTTCTCTGAACTCCTAATTATTACTACTTTCTTTTCCATTGTAATCACCTTTCTCTTTGCTGCAGGCTCACCTGGGTTGGTAGTGGATTTTTGCTGGAGAGACATGTTCATAGGGTAAATACAGACTCACAAAATCCCATAAAAAAACTAAGAGGAACTCGAGCTGTGGTGGGCAACCATATAAACAACCAGACAGGAGCTACCCAATGGTGCACCAACGTACCATGTAAGGCATGATGGTTTGTTTGTACACATGGAAGAAACTAGTTCTGGAATTATTAATTTAATTATAAGTTATCCTTATGGGATCAGGCTTATGTGGAGAGGTGAAAACCTACCTAACGGATATGATGAACATTATCTGGGTGATGGGCACACCCACAGCCATGACTCAAGCAGTATAAAAGTTATCTATGTAGCCACAAACATTTGTACCCCCTGATTATTTTGAAATAAAAATAAAATAAATTCTTATGGAAAGCCTTGGGAGGCTATTTTTAAGTACAGGATATTGTAATTCAGGTCCCATAATCCAGGGACTGCCTATAATTCACTCAAAAATATTTTTGGCTTGGTGCCTGTAGCTCAAGTGGCTAAGGTGCCAGCCACGTATACCAGAGCTGGTGGGTTCGAATCCAGCTCAGGCCTGCCAAACAATAATGACGACGACAACCAAAATAAAAAATAAAAAAATACCCAGGCATTGTGGCAGGTGCCTGTAGTCCCAGCTACTAGGGAGGCTGAGCAAGAGAATTGCTTTAGCCCAGGAGTTGGAGGTTGCTGTGAGCTGTGATGCCACAGCACTCTACCCAGGGCGACAGCTTGAGGCTCTGCCTCAAAAAAATTTTTTTTTCAATGCTTAACAACCTTTCTTGGATAAATTATTAATAAATCACTGCTAGCAATTTATTTCCCAAAAGGCTTACAAAGAAACAATTGTGTGTTAAACAGGCAGATTGTTGAGGTGTCTTGTAAAATAATAACACTCTTCCCACTTTGGAGGACTGATGAACCTGTCAGTCTCTGAATGGTGGAGCTCTCAGAAAACATACAGAGGTCAGACTCAGCTTGCTATGTGCCTGCTACGTGACTGTCACAGCAGCATTTTGTGGACACCCCAGTGGACAACAGCCTATAAAAGCTGGGACATCAGCATTGCACACACCCAGGCCCATGTGCAATAGTCACATCACCCCACAAGCTTTGTGTGTCAGCTAAGATGGCAGCTCCACACTGGCACTTGCTCTGGTCCCTCCTGAATCCTCACTAGGAACAGTGGAAAGATTGTTTTTGTTGTTGTTGTTATACGAATCTCCAAGGACAAGGCAAAGGAGAAAAGAAATAGTAGGGACAAAACAGGTTGAGAGGAGGAAGATGAGGCACCAGCCCTCAAGAGAGGCTGGGCACAGTCCCCATGCCACAACCTGTGAGTGTCCCTGACACTGGAAAAAGGATCAAGACCTGAGAGATTTATCAAAGCATGTTTAAGAAGTTGAAAGTTCATGGTGGCACCCGTGGCTCAGTGAGTAGGGTGCCAGCTCCATATACCAAAGGTGGTGAGTTCAAAGCCATCCCCGGCCAAGTTTGCAGCAAAAAATAGCTGGGCATTGTAGCAGGTGCCTGTAGTCCTAGCTGCTCTGGAGGCTGAGGCAGGAGAATTGCCTAAGCCTAGGAGTTGGAGGTTCCTGTGAGATGTTACGCCACGGCACTCTACCAAGGGTGACAAAGTGAGACTCTGTCTCTACAACAACAACAAAAAAAGAAGACGAAGAAGTTGGAAGTTCCAATGTTTTGTTTTTATTACTTTTTATTAAATCATAAATTTGGGCTCGGTGCCTGTGGCTCAACGGGCTAAGGTGCCAGCCACGTACACCTGAGCTGGCGGGTTCAAATCCAGCCAGGGCCTGCCAAACAACAATGATGGCTGCAACCAAAAAATGGCCGGGCATTGAGGTGGGTGCCTGTAGTCCCAGCTACTTGGGAGGCGGAGGCAAGAAACTCGCTTGAGCCCAAGAGTTGGAAGTTGCCGTGAGCAGTGATGCCACGGCCCTCTACCTAGGGTGACAGCTTGAGGCTCTGTCTCAAAAAAAAAAAAAAATCATAAATTTGTACATTGATGCATTTACGGAGTTCAGGGTACTGCTTTGACATACAATGTGAAATGCTTACATTGAACTAAGTAAAGCTATTTCTAAATAGCTTTAAAATGTACCATTGCTTCATGCACATTAGGTGAGGTCCCCCCAAATACCGTTCCTCCTCCCAGATGTCCCCCTCAACTCCCCTCTCTCTCTTCTTCCCTTCTACTTTCTGGACTATAGTTATGTTTTGCCATTCAAATGAGTATGTAGGTGATTATATATTGATTTCATAGTAGTATTGAGTGCAATGGATCCCTTTTTTTTCATTCTTGAGTCACTTTACTAAGAAGAATATGTTCCAGCTCCATCCAGGTAAACATAAAAGATGTGAGGTCTCCATCTTTTTTATGGCTGCATAGTATTCCATGATATACATATAGCACAATTTGTTAATCCATTCATGGGTTGATGGGCACTTGGGCTGTTTCTTGGCTATTATGAATTGGGCTGCAATAAATATTCTGCTGGAAAGGTCTTTGTTGTAAAATAATTTTTAATCATCTGGGTATATACCTAGTAGAGGAATTGCAGGACCGAACGGTAGGTCCTTTTAGTTCCTTGAGTGTTCTCCAAACTTCTTTCCAAAAAGGTTGCATCAGCTTGCATTCCCACCAGCTCTCAGCCTCCATGCCAACATCTGTAGTTTTGGGATTTTGTGATGTGGGCTAATCTTACTAGAGTTAGATGATATCTCAAAGTGGTTTTGATTTGCATTTCTCTGATGATTAAGGATGATGAGCATTTTTCATGTGTTTGTAGGCCATGTGCCTGTCTTCATCAGAGAAGTTTCTGTTCAAGCCTCTTGCCCACATAGAAATGGGGTTATTTATTCTTTTCTTTCTTTCTTTCTTTTTTTTTTTTTGTAGAGACAGAGTCTCACTCTATCGTCCTCGGTAGAGTGCTGTGGATTCACAGCTCACAGCAACCTCCAGCTCTTGGGCTTAGGTGATTCTCTTGCCTGAGCCTCTCAAGTAGCTGGGACCACAGGCGCCTGCCACAGCACCTGGCTAATTTTTGATGCAGTTTGGCTGGGACCAGGTTTGAACCCGCAGCCCTCGGTATATGGGGCCGGCGTCCTACTTGCTGAGCCACAGGCACCGGCCTATTTATTCTTTTCTTATTGATTACTTTGAGTTCTCTGTAGATTCTAGTTATCAGACCCTTGTCAGAAGCATAACCTGCAAAAATCTTCTCCCATTCTGAAGGTTGTCTGTTGGCTTTACTTACTGTGCTCTTGGCTGTGCAAAACCTTTTTGGTTTGATCAGAACCCAGGAATGTATTTTTGGTGTTGCTTCAATTGCCCGGGGTGGGGGGGTGGGGGAGTTCTTCTCATAAAATATTCTCCCAGGCAAATTTCTTCAAGTGTTTTCCCTGCACTCTCTTCTAGTACTTTTAGTTTCATGTCTTCAGTTTAAATCTTTTATCCAGTGAGAATCAATTTTTGTTAGTGGTGGAAGGTGTGGGTCCAGTTTCAATCTTCTACAGGTCGCCAGCCAGTTCACTCAGCACCATTTGTTAAATAGGGAGTCTTTCCCCTACTGAATATTTTTGATAGGTTTGTCGAAGATCAAATGACAGTAAGTAACTGGGTTCATCTCTTGGTTCTCTATTCTGTTCCATAAATCTATTGCTCTATTTTTGTGCAAGTACCATCCTGTTTTGATTGCTATAAATTTATAGTATAGCCTAAAGTCTGGTAGCATGATACTTCCTGATTTGTTCTTATTTCTCAGTAATGTATTTGCTATTTGAGTTTTTTTCTGATTCCATATAAAACAAAGTACATGTTTTCAAGTTCTTTTTTTTTTTGAGACAGAGCCTCAGGCTATCACCCTGGGTAGTGTGCTGTGCCATCACAGCTCACAGCAACCTCCAATTCCTGGGCTCAAGTGATTCTCCTGCCTCCACTTCCCAAGTAGCTGGGACTACAGGTGGCTGACACAACGCCCAGCTATTTTTTGGTTGCAGCCATCCTTGTTGTTTGGTGGGCCCAGCCTGGATTTGAACCCGTCAGCTCAGGTGTATGTGGCTGGCGCCTTAGCCACTTGAGCCACAAGCCCCGAGCCACATTTTTTTCAAGTTCTTTAAAGTATGGCAATGGTGCTTTAATAGGGATTGCATTAAATCTGTAGATTGCTTTGGATAGGGATTGCTTTGGTAGGGACATTTTAACAATGTTGATTCTTCCCAGGCATGAGCATGGTATGTTTTTCCATTTGTTAACATCTTCGGCTATTTCTTTTCTCAGAGTTTCATAGTTCTCCTTATAGAGGTCTTTCACGACCTTGTTAGGTAAATTCCCAGATATTTCATCTTCTTTGGCACTATTGTAAAACAAATTGAATCCTTGACTATATTTTCAGTTTGACTATTGTTGGCATATGTAAAAGCTACTGACTTGTAAGTATTGATTTTGTATCCTGAGACACTGCTGTATTTCTTGATCACTTCTAAGAGTTTTGAAGTTGAGTCCCTGGGATTTTCCAGGTATAGGATCATATCATCAGCAAGGAGTGAGAGTTTGATCTCCTCTGACCTTATTTGGATACCCTTGATTGCCTTCTCTTGCCTCATTGTGATGGCTAAGAATTCCATTGAATAGCAGTGGAGAGTGTGGGCATCCTTGCCTCATTCCTGATCTGAGTGGAAATGTTTTCAATTTTACAACACTGAATATGATATTGGCTGCAGGTTTGCTGTACATGGCCTCTATCAGTTTAATAAATGTCCCTTCTATGCCTCTTTTCTTAAGTGTTCTGATCATGAAAGGATGCTGAATATTATCAAAGGCTTTTTCTGTGTCCATTGAGAGAATCATATAGTCTTTGTTTTCTTTTTATTGATGTGATGTATTATATTTATAGATTTGTGTATGTTGAACCAACCCTATAACCCTGGAATAAAACCAACTTGATCATGGTGTATATATTTTTTGATGTGTTATTGAATTCTGTTTGCTAAGATCTTATTGAATATTTTTTCATCAATTTCATTAATGATATTGGTCTATAATTTTCTTTCTTTGTTGGATCTTTTCATGGTGATATTTGCTTCACAGAATGTGTTGGGAAGTATTCATTCTTTTTCTATGCTTTGGAAAACATTGTGTAATATAGGTACTAATTTCTCTTGAAATGTTTGATAGAATTCAGATGTGAAGCCATCTGGTCCCAGACTTTTCTTTTTTGGGAGATTTCATATTGTTGATGCTATTTCAGTGATTGATATAGGTCTATTCAAGATTTCTAATTCTTTCTGGCTGAGTCTAGGAAGGTGGCGTGAGTTTATGTTGGAGGTATTGGCCCATTTCCTTCAGATTTTCATATTTCTGGGAATAGAGATTTTTGTAGTAATCACTGAAGATTTTTTTGAATTTCTGAAGTGTCTGTTGTTATTTCTCCTTTATTGTTTCTGATAGACGATATTAGAGATTTTACTTTTCTATTTCTGGTTAGGTTGGCCAAAGGTTTATCAATTTTGTTAATCTTGTCAAAAACCCAACTTTTTGTTTTGTTGATCTTCTGAATGATTCTTTTGTTTTCAGTTTTATTTAATTCTGCCCTAATTTTGGTTATTTCTTTTCTTCTGCTGGGTTTGGGGTTGGAATGTTCTTCCTTTTCCAGTTGCTTGAGATGATCCATTAAATTGTTGGCTTCCTCTCTTTCTGTTTTCTTTTCTTTCTTTCTTTTTTTTTTTTTGTAGAGACAGAGTCTCATTTATTGCCCTGGGTAGAGTGCTGTGGTGTCACACAGCTCACAGGAACCTCCAACTCCTGGGTTTAGATGATACTCTTGCCTCAGCCTCCCGAGCAGCTGGGACTACAGGCGCCCACCACAATGCCCAGCTATTTTTTTGTTGCAGTTTGGACGGGGCCGGGTTTAAACACACCCCCCTCTGTATATGAGGCTGGCACCCTACCCACTGAGCCACAGGCACCGCCCTCTTTCTGTTTTCTTGATGAAGGCTTCCAATACTATAAA
>CAUYON010096393.1:0-26830 GCA_963573935.1 Arctocebus calabarensis
CCTAGTAGCTGGGACTACAGGCGCCCGCCACAGCGCCCGGCTATTTTTTTGTTTTGCAGTTCGGCCGAGGCCGGGCTTGAACCCGCCACCTTCGGTATATGGGGCCAGCGCCCTACTCGCTGAGCCACAGGAGCCGCCCTGAAACTCCTTCTCTTTAGTCCTGTTCCTGCTTTCTCCCTCCCTATTCCCACACTCCTGTGGGCCTTTTATCTCCCCTGTTTGCCAGTCCCCTCAGACTTTGAATAATTTATTTGAAGTTCCTGGGAAGTTGTGGGGCTCTCTGCAGTCTCAAAACACTCTGCACTTTGTTCCTCCCCCAGGGAGAAGTAGGTCCAGAAGCCTGTCTTTGAAAGAAGTGGTGCTAAATACATTTGGAGATTTGCTAACAGTTTTTAATTTTTTGGATGAGCACCCAATGAATCCAAAAGCTGGAGGGAAAAAAATTGGGTGGCAAAAAGATGTTGCTGAAAGTGAAAAACGCTCGACATTTTCCGGAGAGTATCGAGTAAATTAAAGAAACACTGGCTGAGAAGATTTCCAGTTTTTATTGTTAATGTATTTTTATGCATGTCTTTTCAAATGTGTGAGTTTTTCTTGAATATCTACTAGAAGCGGAAAATTCCTGGGTCTTACTATTATAGACATAGGCTTTTGACAGTTTTTCTACTCTGGAACTGGTTAGGTGCAAAGTGGTTGCTGAGGAGGAAATTAGTGATATGTATAAATGAACTAAGGTTAAAAACTAAGTCAAACATTGAAATAATCATCTTTACCACCACCACTCCCCCAGAAAGTGAATAGAGTATTTCAGTATGTAAGTAGAGACATCTGCAAATCATACTGTGATGATTTTTCTATCTCAAGTCTCTGATAACATACATGAGAAAAAAAGAGAATGATTACCAAAATAGCCTTGACACTGACATGGTGCCAAGTGCAGGGATTTAAGCACTACTGAAATGAACATGAGGACAGAGATAAACTCTGTCCCATTCCCATTTCTGTGTTATTGACCTTTTTTATTTTTGCAATTTTGGCCAGGGCCAGGCTTGAACCCATCAGCCCCGGTATATGGATGGGGCTGGCACCCTACTCCTTGAGCCACAGGCGCCGCCCTTGACCTTATTTTTTGTTAGGGTCTATGATTACAAGGAACAGAGAATCAGTCAATTAACCTAAAATCAGGGGGCTTTAATGCAACACATGACTGTAAGGGAACTGGAAATTTCATGGGAGTTCTTGGAGAAATAGCACTCAAAATCCACAGCAGCTCTAGACAGCATGTTAAACAGGTGCCTATTTAGCATTATGACTATGCAGATAGTTGCTCAGGCTATCTCAGGCTTTCCTAATGTGAACTGACTTCCTCCCAATACCAATTTTTGCTTTTCCTTCTCGTATTGTGTCCTTCATACTCCCTGTTAAGAGAGCTGTGAATACCCAGTCATCTCATCAATTACTTGCCAAGTAGTGAACTGGCTGCTTCTGGGTAATATACCCACTTCTGGACCAGTCAGTGATTAATTATGCTCCTTACTCTCCTGGCCCTCTTTTTTTGCTTTGTTCCTGGGGTCTTATGGCCCCCATATTTCCTCTCACATTCTTTAACTTCCATATGCTAAGGGAGAGTAAGGCCAAGGTTGCTGGGACATCCACCCTTCCTCCTCTACTCTACCCTCCACAATATCCTCACTTCAAACAAGCTAGTTAGGCTTTTCGTTTCTTTCCTCCCTCCCTCTTTCCCCCCTCCCTCCCTTCCCTCTCTTTCCTTTCTTCCCTCTCCTTCTTTCCTTCCTTCTCTTTCCTTCCTTCCTTCCTTTCTTCCTTCCTGCCCTCCTTCCTTCCCCCTTCCCTTTCTCCTCCTCCTTCTTCTCCCCTCCCTCCTGCCCTCTCTTTCTTTCTTTTGATAGAATCTCACTGTATTACCCAAGCTATAATGCCCTGGGATCAGCCTGGCTCACAGCATCCTCAAACTCCTGGGTTCAAGTAATCCTCTTGCCTCAGCCTTCCAAGAGTAGCTAGGACTACAGGTGCCTGTCACAACTCCTGCTTAAATTTGGTATTGTTTCTAGAGACGAGGTCTTCCTTTGCTCAGGCTGGTCTTAAGCTCCTGAGCTCAAGCGATCCTCCTGCCTTGGACTCCCAGAGTCCTAGGTTTTTATGTATTTAATATGTTGATTTCGCTTTCCTGTAGCTCTAATTTTGATACTAAAGCCTAGAGATATGAACAGCAGGGATTAAATATTAGACTTTTTTTTTTTTAATTTTTTTGTAGAGACAGAGTCTCACTTTGTCGCCCTCGATAGAGTGCTATGGCATCACGCAGCTCACAGCAACCTCCAACTCCTGGGCTTAGGCTATTCTCTTGCCTCAGCGTCCTGAGTAGCTGGGACTACAGGCGCTCAGCACAACGCCCAGCTATTTTTCTGTCTTGCAATTCAGCCAAGGCCCGGTTTGAACCCGCCATCTTCGGTATATGGGGCCAGCGCCCTACTCAATGAGCCACAGGCGCCGCCCAAATATTTGACATTCTAAAGAGAGTGTCCAATGATTGGGCCTACTCAAAGCCCTTACCCCAATAATTTGGAGCAGAACTGGCCCTACCATAGCCAATATTCTCATTTTTAACAGTTTCCTTAGTCCAAATAAGCATGAGATTGGAAAAAAGGAAAGGAGAGAGTCAGAAAGTCCTGAAACGTCCTCATGAGGATCCATCCACAGTGCATCCTTGCCCCAATCCAAAGCCAAGCAATGGGGAAATTCCAAGGGATTCTTGAAGAGAGTAACGCAGAGATAGGATGTCCACAGGCATTTGTTTGGTGTTGGTCACCTGCTTAGGCAGATGAGTCGTGGTTCTGACAGAGAGATGGTGGAGGTGTGGAGGCAGGCTGGAGAGGGGTGGCTGGCTATCTCCCTTCTGCCACTCAACACAGCAAGGATACGCGTCTCCACGGGGCAAGGACATTGAAGTAGAAATCTAAGAAGCAAGAAGGCTGTGGGGACTTCTGCAAGGAGCAGAAAGAGTGGTAAGACGAATTCTGCCAGGAACACTCCAAGACACAAGGGGGCTATCAGGAAAACCCACATGTGAGCCCTTGTTGAAACCAGCATTTGGATGCTCCCCTCGCAGAAGGCCGTCCATGGCTAGTAGGTGTTATCTGGAGAATCAGCTCCCAGTGACAGAGGACTCTTAACAGTGACTGGTTAAATAGATGAGGACGCTTGTCTCATCCCCCCACCCCTGTATCCTTTCCCTAACACTGGAGGAGATAGGCTTTCAAATAAGAGGGGAGTGTCTTTCTATCCCATGCAATTCAAGTTAACTTAGGAGAGGAGATGAGATTTAAGTTATGTTTAAGGGTTAATTTTAATACTGGATGGACTTTTTTTTTTTTTTTAGAGACAGGGTCTTGCTATGTTGGCCAGGGTGGTCTCCAGCTCCTGGCCTCCAGCTGTCCTCCCACGTTAGCCTCCCTAAGTGTTGGGATTACAGGTGTGAGCCACCACACCAGCCTGGATTGACTTATTTTAATAATCGAAAGTAACTAGAAAGTTATGGACTCATAACACAATGTTATCAGATACTCCTGAGGGATATTTTTGTTGTTGGGTTTTTCTGAGCCCATCACCTCCAGCATATGGGGACAGCACCCTACTGCATTGAGCCACAGGCGCCACCCTGTTGTTGGGCTTTTTTCCCCCTTCTTCTTCTTATACTGTGATACTGACCATTAACACTTTATTTTACTGCTGGAATACCCATGTGGCAAAAGATCCTTTGGACTGGGTTTAGGGCTACTTTGTGGGATTCCACCCTTATTTAGTAATCATAGAGCCCAAGATATACTACCACCTTTCTTTCTTCTTTAGATGGATGTGCTCAAAGAAAATCCACACATAAACACAACCAGAGCAGTTCCTTTTTCGTTTATTTTAGATAAATGATTCCGCTTTACAAATGGAAAAAGGGCAGTGCCTGAGGCTCAGTGGGCAGGGCGCCGGCCCCACATACCGAGAGTGGCGGGTTCAAACCTGGCTTCGCCCAAATTGCAACAAAAAAATAGCCAGACATTGTGGCGGGCACCTGTAGTCCCAGCTACTTGGGAGGCTGAGGCAAGAGAATCGCCTAAGCCTAGGAGTTGGAGATTGCTGTGAGCTGTGTGATGTCACGGCACTCTACTGAGGGCAATAAAGTGAGACTCTGTTTCTCCAAAAAAATAAATAAAAATGGAAAAAGCCCCGCTGCTGTAGAATATGATCATAGAATCAGTGACTGTAGAATTTTAAACTTTTTAGATTACAGGGGAAATTTAGAAGCCATTTGGCCTAGCTCCCTCACATAACATTAAGGCCTGTTCTGCCCTGGATAGGGGCCCCTGCTCCAAAATTAACTGTTATTGTCAAAATCATGATTAAAATCTCTGTCCCCTTCCCCCAAATAAAAATGCATCTACTCTCTTTCTTTTCTGCTGTTAGGTAAGTGTTATAACAGCAATATGATTGAAACTTTGACTAAACAGTCCTCAGTCTCTTGACCTCCAGATATCTTTAAAAAGAATAAAAAGAAGATGCTAGGTCAGGATCTGGTGACTCACATCTGTAATTCTAGCGCTCTGGGAGGCCAAGACAGGTAGATTGGTTGAGCTCAGGAGTTCAAGACTAACCTGAGCAAGAGCAAGACCCATCTCTACTAAAAATAGAAAAACTAGACTGGCATCGTAGCAGGTGCCTATAGTCCCAGCTACTCGGAAGGCTGAAGCAAGAGGATTGCTTGTGTTCAAGAGTTTGAGGTTGCTGTGAGCTATGACACTGTGGCACTCTACAAAGTGAGTGAGGGAGACAGAGTGAGATTCTAAGAAGACGCTAGTTAAGTTTAATAAAACTTCATTTGTGGAAGGGTGGGTATTTTGACGAAATGAAATGAGAACTTCATTCAGGAAGCGTAGGAGGAGGTCTCCTTAGCTGTAGGGCACTAACTGGCTGAAATCTTGGCTGACTGACTGTGGGAGGCCTTGGGAATCTGCTGGAGAGTTGATTCCTCTAAATTTCTTCAATTTCTCCCAGTTAATTCCCCTTCTGTACCCAAACCCACATGTCCTCTAGAAAAGTAAGAGGGTATTCAGGGCAATGCTTGCACGTTCAAGTACCTGTTACTAACAAAATTGGCTTTAAGAACTTCTCAATAAATCACAAGCATTTTCTGAACAAAATAGCCCCAAATATTTAAGGAAGAAGAGAAATCCAGGATATCTCAACTTCCTCCATGCCCATTTGGAAGAAGATAGACATGGACACTGGGGAGCTCCAGTTGTTTCTCCCTTCTTGCTTCCCAGTAACAGAGACCTTAGCAAATGTGGTACATTTTAAAAACCAACAAAATCAATGACTATTCCCTTCTAGTCCTCCCTAACGTGTGAGGAGCGGGAGCCCCTGTGGTTGTCTAATCTGTGCACGCTCACTGTGCAGTCAGGTGAGACCCTCTTAAGAGCATTTCCCACCCCTGGGTTCCTTGAGAGGGGACACGCTCCCCGTATCTCTGTGCTACCTCTGATGTAAGCTCATCCATCTGGAAGTGATGTTACCCCAGCATTTATACCCCGAGCCTGGCTTTCCACAAGTGACTGCATGTTTGCTGAAACCAACTATTGGCAGCTGTTACATAGGCATTTTCTGCTTTTTAGATACCTATAATTACACCAATTATGCCAATCATTGATGTTTATAAAGGATTTAAAATTTTACACACCCAGAAGTGTCCGTCAGGAAGCAGCCTCTCAGGCAGAGTGACACCCCACAGAGGGGCCTATTTGGCCATTGCGGTTCCTGTTCCAAGTCCCTACAACTGAGCGTCAGCACAGTAAGCGAGGCTTCTTAAGAGCCTATTTGTTTTAGGCAAGTTAATCCTGTCGCTGGAATATAATTCTGTTTGGTTAAGAACTACAGACCTTAATCTAACTTTGATTTTCAAAGGAAAGGACAGTGTGGCCACATTAATGAAATTAGGCTTTTTTTGTTTTTAACTTCAAACTCTCTCAACGGCAACGTAAGGATACGGTGGTTGTCATTCTCTGTCGCAGGCTCCGCCTGGAGATACAAAACAACGCAAGGACCGTCCAGGTAGCCTGTTGGTCAGAGAGCAAAGAAAACCATCCCAGCCGTACTGGGCAGATCTGTATTGGAGCCTGAAGCCAAAAGAATGAGATATTAATTATCTTGCTTACAGAGTTTTTTGGTTCCCTCTTCAATTTTGCCCCAGTTCTGGGTTCCCAGTGATAGATTTGGCATGTGGTTTGCTGGCTTTGAGACCACTCCACATATTATGAGTCTTTTTTTTCTTTTTAAAGAGAGAGGGTCTTGCTCTGTCACTCAGGATGAAACGCAGCAGCAGCAGGGTCATCACTCACTGCAGTCTCCAACTCCTGGGCTCAAGTGATCCGCCTGCCTCAGCCTCCTGAACAGCTGGGACTACAGATGTGTGCCATCCCACCCAGATAATTTGCCTTATTTTTTTCTAGAGATGAGGTCTCACTACCGCCCTGGCTTGTCTTGAATTCCCGGCCTCAAGTGATCCTCCTTCCTTGGCCTCCCAAAGTTCTGGCTGAGTCCTTTTTATTTGCCTGTATTATAAGTGTGTGCTTTTTGCCCAGCTGTCTGCAGGTGTGATTTACTATTTTTAATTGTGCACCTGAAACATTAGAACAAGTGTCCTTAAATGTTAGGATGCATAAGGATCATCCAGGGTGCTTATTAAAAACGTGGATTTCAGTCCTCACGTCCTGGAATTTGGATTCACTAACCTGAGGTGGAATTAGGACCTCTGTATGTCTATGTTTCTTTTTTTTTTTTGAGACAGAGTCTCACTATGTCGCCCTCAGTAGAGTGCTGTGGTGTCACAGCTCACAGCAACCTCAAACTCTTGGGCGTAAGTGATTCTCTAGCCTCAGTCTCCCAAGTAGCTGGGACTACAGGCTTGTAAACAAGCAAAAATGTTTCCGATGGAGGAGGTTTGTAAACCACGCTTGAGAAATTCATTACAAGTATGTTTAAAAGCCTCTACTTGAGGGGATAGTTATGTCTGTCTCATCATAGGCAAGAGCGGTTACTAGGAAATGACAGCTGCCTATGAAATAGCCAACAAAAAGTGACAATAATGAAGTTACTCTGCAAGGCAACCCTGTAAGGAACAGAGAGCCATAGCCAGAAACTTCCCTGGTTGTCATTTCCAGCAGGTAGGATTTTTTCTATTATTCAGCAGACAATAAATAAAACAACATGTGTATAAGCACCGATGTATACAGGCAACCCACAGATGCAAGGAGTTATTGGTTTGTTTGTTTGTTTTTGTAAAGACAGAGTCTCACTTTATCACCCTCAGTAGAGTGCTATGGCATCACAACTCACAGTAACCTCCAACTCCCCGGCTTAGGCGATTCTCTTGCCTCAGCCTCCCGAGTAGCTGGGACTGCAGGTGGCCGCCACAATGTCCAGCTACTTTTGGTGCAGTTTGCCTGGGCCCGGCTCCGAACCTGCCACCCTTGGCACGTGGGGCCTGGCACCCTACCCACTGAGCCACAGGCGCCTCCCCCAGAAGTTATTGCTAATATATTTCTTCAGTATTTTTAGAGACACTTAGCCTGCACAGAACATTGCATTCCTTTCCATCTCCACCCTGCCAAATTCTCTACATTTAATAGGATTATCCCCTAATGGAATGCTTTAACAATATTTCTCAAATGGAGGTCTGAGAACTACCTATTTAGTATGTAATCCAGAAAGGATTGGTGAGTTTTCCTGAAAATGTTATCTAGAGCAGCCCCAGCCACTTCTTTACAGCCTCAGGCACTTCTGGGGAGTTGGAAAAGTATCTGAATCAGGAGGGGAGGAATTTAATGACAGAAGCCAACACTCACAGTTCTGCCCTTGTACCTGCCTCACTTAGTTGTCTCAGCAGGTGGAACTTTCTCCAAGATCGGGAAGCCAATAGTGAACCGATGCAGAACTAGAACTGAGGAGGTAAGACACCCAGAACTGGCACTTACCCCCTGCACTGTCTCCAGCAGCAGCAGGGAGCAGGCGCCTGTGAGCTCAAGTCTCTTCCTCTCTGGGACCGTGTTCCCAACCAGCGTTGTCAATGCTTCTTCCCTGGACAGTATCCGAAGTGATCCCCCCTCTCAGGTGTCTGTTGTGGACATTTCATATCTGTGAAAGGGCTTGGGGACTGAAAACCCTGTCACTCAGCAGAAAGCCTACAGAGAAGTCACCCCTTTTTCACTGACGTTGGTCACACTGCCACTGCCCGAGAGCCTCCCGGCCTCCGCAGTGTGGGCTGTTTCTCTCTGTGGCTGCTAAGCCTCAGCACCTTGTCTGACGCCTGTGGGACCCATCATTCCATCACTGATCCCACTTGATTTTACTCGGGAGCCGTTTTACCCGCGGCAGCACCATTTTGACCCTGTTTCTTCAATGGTGCCGGCACGCTGACCTTCTCCACTCAACTCCATTTTGCCGGCCCACACTGGCTGTGCTTAGGCCTCCTCGTTATCTTTCTGGAAGGAGACTGGCCCCAGGCAACTGGTTAGGTGAGTCCTCCCACGTGCTTCCTTTGAAAGACAGACAGCACAGCGGCTTTTGCTCTAGGTCTGCTGCCTACTCTCACTTAGAGAAGGAGCTTCCAGCCCGGGTGACTTCTGCCCTGAGAGATCTTGCTAACCCCCTTCCCTTTTCTTTTTTATGGCAGGTGGGGAGCAAGGCCTGCACTGAGGCTGACATGGAGGTGTGGGGAAGAGTGGAGAGTGAGCCCAGCCTGGGAAGTATACTATGTTTTATTTTATATTTAGAGGTTAGCAGTATGAAGTTAAAAAGGAAAGCTAGGTTTTCTCCGGCCGCATTTCCTGTAAATACTCACACACACACCGCACCTTCCATCCCTCCCGTCATACTGTTTCTATCACCGTTCTCCCGCTGTTGCATTGCTAGAAGAGGAAGGTGATATTTTGGAAGATATTTGATCCCATCTAATGGAAGAGGAAGAAAACAGAGATGAGATCAGGGGGATTTCTGAGAAAGAAACTGTGAAACACAAGAGACAAAAGAGTGAGTCACCGGGCCAGAAACAATCCTGAGAGACCATCTGGCTCAGCGCTTCCCAGTTTTTAGAGTATTTGGAAATTCCTAAATGGGTTGGCAACTACTTGTTCTGCTGCACTGAGAGAGGGAGATAGTTGACATTTGGGGAAAGGTTGAGGGAGGGCATTATATTCAGAGGCTTCCCAGGCCTCTGAAATGAGCCTTTGAAAATAGTATAGGGTGGACATAATGTTCACGTGCAATTTAAAACAGCTTGCCATAGTAAATTGTGCACGAACTTTATGTCCACGATGGATGTCAGGGTGATAATGAAAAGGAGCGACAAAGTTCTGGTTCCCCTTTTTCCAGGCTGGCAGATCCCCCTTCCCACTGTTGTGACTGGAAATGGCAGATCCTCAATTTCCAGCCTCCTTTCCTGCCAGGAAGAGCCTTGTGTCCAAGACGTTGACAAAAGGGCAAGTCTGCAGGGGAAGAGAAGGGAGGAGCATGTCTGAGAGATTTTTCCGGCCTGACAATGGGCGAGAGGCCATTGAAACACCTATTCCTGTTTCCTTCCTGCTTAGCACGAGAGGGATGTGATGCTTGGAGCAGCTGTGGGGCTATCCTGTGACCAGGCGCAAAAGCCCAAAAGAACCCCAGGGAGGCTGAGCCAGAGCCCAGCACCTCTGGACGTCTCCTTAGGTGGGGAAAACAAATGCATATCGACCAAGCCACTTTGAGCCAGGTGGTCTGTTGCTAGCAAACAGAATCTCACCTGAACTAGATAGTGACTGGCTTGCTCTGGGGCCTACGAGATTACTACTGATCTTTACCACCACAATTGGCATCAACGGCAACACTTATTAAGCTCTTAATATATACCTGTGCTTTATATATATTGTTTCATTAAATATCAACTCTGTGAGATATTAGTTATCCTCGTTATATAGATAAGAAAATAAATTACAGAGAAGTTAAGTAATTTGACCCAGGCAATAGCTGATAAGACGTAGAGCTGAACCTAATTCTACAACTTACCCTGAAAATGTTATCTGGAGCACCTCAAAGCTCGTTTCCAGAGGTATAAGTCAGAAGTTTAAAGTGCTACACATATTTTAAAGTAGCTTTTAGCTTAGCGACCGTAGCACGGTAGTTATGGCGCCAGCCACATACACTGAGGCCAGAGGGTTTGGGCCTAGCCTGCCCCAGCTAAACAACAGTGACAACTGCAACAAGAAAATAGCCAGGCATTGTGGCGGGCACCTGTAGTTCCAGCTACTTGGGAGGCTGAGCAAGAGAACTGTGTAAGCCCAAGAGTTGGAGGTTGCTGTGAGCTGTGATGCCACGGCAGTCTACCAAGGTCAACACAGTGAGACTCTGTCTCAAAAAACTAAATAAATAAAAGTAGTTTTTAAAAAGTGGTTCGTTACATTTGTCCATACACAATAGCATTCACTCCACCACCATATTTACACTGATCAGCATCCATTTCTATAATTATTTTGAATAGTAATTTATTAGGTTTCATTTGCAAGATTTTCCAGTAGCAGAAGGAATAAGTTTGTCAAGAACGAAGTTAGGGGGTGGCGCCTGTGGCTCAGGGGTTAGGGCGCTGGCCCCATATACCAAGGGGGGCAGGTTCAAACCCAGCCCTTGCCAAACTGCAACACCAACAACAACAAAATTGCCCTGGCGTTGTGGTGGGCACCTGTAGTCCCAGCTGCTCGAGAGGCTGAGGCAAGAGAATCACCTAAGCCCAGGAGCCCAGGAGTTGGAGGTTGCTGTGAGCTGTAACGCCACAGCACTCTACTGAAGGTGATAAGTGAGACTCTGTCTCTTAAAAAAAAAACAAGAATGAAGTCAGGCTGGTGTGGTGGCTCACACCTGTAATAATGCTCGCACCCTGGGAGGCCAACGTAGGAGGATCACTTCAGGTCAGGAGATGAGCAAAAGCAAGTAGGCCCTGTTTCTACTAAAAATAGAAAAATTAGCTGGCTCAATGGCATGTGCCTGTGGTCCCAGCTACTTGGGAGGCTGAGGAATAAGATAACTTCAGCCCAGGAGTTTGAGGTTGCTGTGAGTTGTGGTGGCATCACTGCACTGTAGCTGGAGTAACAGAGAAAGCAATTTTTATTTTCTGTCTCAAAAAAAAATGAAGTCACAAAAGAAGTAAAAAGCATTCTTGTTTTTTTTTTTGTTTTTTTTTTTGAGACAGAGTCTCACTTTGTTGCCCTCAGTAGAGTGCTGTGACATCACACCTCACAGCAACCTCAAACTCTTGGGCTCGAGCAATTCTCTTGCCTCATCCACCTGAGTACCTGAGACTACAAGCACCTGCCTCGGCCTCCCAGAGTGCTAGGATTACAGGTGTAAGCTGCAGCGCCTGGCCCCAAAGGTGTTCTTGAAGAACCTTGGAGTTTCAGGTTTGAAAGGGACTTGGAGAATGTCATGTGACTTGGTGAAATGTTTTGCTGAAATCAAAATTTACCTTAAATATATCATTCATATTTACCAGATTTTTTTTTTTTTTAGACAGACTCTCACTCTGTCGTCCTGGGGTAGAGTGCTGTGACAACACAGCTCACAGCAATCTCAAACTCTTGGGCATAAGCGATTCTCTTGCCTCAGCCTCACCCTCACCTTACAGGCGCCCACCACTTGCTTTCCCTCTTGAAAAAGAATATTTGCCCTTCTCCAGGATGCCCAGAGGCAGTCTTTCTGTCATCTGGGAGTCTTTCTGGTCTCCTGGGGCCTCAGAGCTCCAACCTGGGGAAACCGGCAGGGTGAGCTCACTCTCACTACCATTCAAAGTCTTGCTGCTTTCCGCAGGAATGTCCTGAAACAAAATGGAAGCAAAATTATTCTGATTTTTCTCTAAGCCAAACAATGGGCCTGTGCCTTTCCCCTCTGTGCTTCGTTTCTGAGCCATAGACCTTTTTGCACTCAGAGATGTACTTCAGAAGCCTCTGGGCATAAAGCTTTCCAAATGTATTTCGGTCGATGCCCTTCTTCTCTCTTCATCCTTGGTCGTGTGTCCCTTTCATCTACGGCTCCTGCCCTTTCAAAATCTGAGCACACCAGAAATCTTTGCTCGCGGCTCTCTTCCCCATCCTCACTTTTCTTCCTCAGGCAGGTTTTAATGATACAAGCACAATGATCCCAATTTTGAGAGTGCCTCTTCTCTTGCGCTATTTCTTATTCTTGAGTCTCTATCCCTCTAATTGTACCTGTCCTGGAGTATTTTGAAATCTGCTTTCCTAATCACTAGGTCAGTCCCTAAGACTCAGCTTTACCTCTCTCTATGGGATTCCTTAAATCTCCTTCCTACCTGCTCCCCAAGTTTCTTGTCATTTGCACTCTTATAAAGAATTCGGGGCGACACCTGTGGCTCATCGAGTAGGGCGCCGGCCCCATATACCAAAGGTGGCAGGTTCAAACCTGGCCTCAGTTGAACTGCAAAACAAAAAAAAAATAGACGGGCATTGTGGTGGGCACCTGTAGTCCCAGCTACTCGGGAGGCTGAGGCAAAAGAATCGCCTAAGCCCAGGAGTTGGAGGTTGCTGTGAGCTGTGATGCCACAGCACTCTACCGAGGGCGATAAAGTGAGACTCTGTCTCTACAAAAAAAAAAAAAAAAGAGTTATTCTCCTGACTAGAATTAAGTCCAGAAAGAACATCCAAATTTCATTTTAGAAATTCTATGCTAGGGCTCAGTGGCTCCACTTGTAATCCTAGCACTCTGGGAGGCCCAGACATGTGGATTGCTTGAGCTCAGGAGTTCAAGATCAGGTTGAGCAAGAGCAAGACCTGGACTCTCCTAAAAATAGAAAAACTAGTCAAGCATCGTGGCAGATGCCTATAGTCCTGCTACTTGGGAGGCAGAGTCCAGAGAATCACTTGAGCCCAAGAGTCTGAGGTTGCTGTGAGCTATGACACCATGGCACTCAACCCCAGGGTGACTGAGTGAGACTCTGTTTCAAAAAAGAAAAAATAAATAAATAAAGTAAAATAAAATAAGGGAAATTCTAATTACTTAAATTCCAGATTAAAAGGTGAATTCACTTATTTCAAAATTATTAAAATTTTGAAACAAAGGAAAAATTATTTTTTATTTTTAAATCATTTCTTTATTCTCCTTGCTAGACTTATATAACTGTGTTCCTCTTAGGGTGTTATAATTCATAATTATAGATTAAAAATCATGCATAGTTGGGTTTATCTAATTTAAAGACTTTGAAGCAAACTTTGTCTAATTTTTGAAAAATTTAATGGACACACTTAAAACTGTATGTGTCTTTTCTTATTAGCTGTAACTAATTCTTTTACAAATACTATAATCTTAGTTGCACTATGGGCAAAACTCATGTTTATTTTTAATAATCCTAACTTAATCATTTCCTTCTCTATTTTTTTAATGGCAGCTATTTCTCGACCCTAACTTTTCATCAAAGTAGCTTTTGCAACCTTTGTTTTGGAACAGGACAGCCTTTTCCAGACTCGAAGATAGATCGATTTTGACTTACTAGTGCATCCAAATGGTGTATCTAAAACTCCCTTTGTCTGTGAAGTTACAAATGAAATTCATACGCTCCCAGAACAAATGTATGGTCTAGCAGTGCATAATGCACTGTGTGGATGGCACATATAAAATCAGTTTGCCCCATTGAGAGGAACCCACCATCCTGTTAAAAATGTGTTTAATTCTAAGGGCCGCTATTTCACCCAACAGGAAGTCAAGGGAGCAGCTCCTGGTTGATTGAGCAGCGCTCCAATGTCATGGACGCACTCTCTTTCTTTCTTACTGCTCTGCCATCGCCAGAACATAACAATGGGTTAAGCAATGCTGGGCATCTTGTTCTCACTGAGCACTCAGAAGCAAGAAAGGAGGGAAGGGAGTTTCTCCTTCTTTCTTTTCCCTTCTCTGTGTGCACTTTCTCTCTCTCTCTCTTTTTTTCTTTTTAAAATAGAGTCTCACTATGTCACCCACAGTAGAGCAGTATGGCATCACAGCTCACAGCAACCTCAAATGCTTGGGCTCAAGCGATTCTCTTGCCTCAGCCTCCCTTGTAGCTGGGAGCAATGCCTCACTAGCTTTTTCTATTTTTAGTGGAGGCTGGAGGCTCACTCTTGCTCAGGCAAGTCTTGAACTCCTAAGTGCAAGAAATCCACCTGCCCTCGGCCTACCAGAGTGCTAGGATTACGGGCATGAGCTACAGTGCCTGGCCCAGGAATTAGTTTTATATTAATCACTGTGTATGTCTGCACAGTATCAAATTTGGAATCATGTTATATGTTCCTTCTAATCATATTTCATATAAGCAACCTGCATTAACTGGTTTGAGTTAACGATGGCTTTTGCTTATATGCCCAGCTTTAAGCTGATGTTGCAGCAAACCCATTGTACAGATGAGGCTGTTTGTACATGAAAGTCAACACATTATGAAAGCTGTAATTAAGAAAAGGGTATGCTCAAGTCCTTTGCTTATTTAATTGGCAACGAAATGAAAGTGCTTGAGAAAAGTGTAAACTCTACATTTGGCACAAAGCCTTTAGTAAGTATGACTTATGGATGATTTCTTTGTTTCATTCAGGAAATCTATCAGATGAGAACTTTCATCTGGCTTCCATTCCCACAGCTCCACTGACCCAGCTCTCACAAAGTTAGTCAATGTCATCTCTGTTGCTGAATCCATTGTGTGCGGTTCAGTCTTTCTCTTATTGGCTGTGTGTGAGGCCCTGGACACTGCTGATCTGTCCTCTCTCCCAGCTTCTTCTAGTTGTCCATTTCTCTAGGTTTGCTCTTGCTGACGACTCCTTCCATGTCAGTGTCTGTGGTTCTCTCTTCTTATTCTCATCTTCTCCAGTGAGTAGGAACATCCAACGTGCTCTTCCTCACTCCAGGAATCTGTGTCTGAGTCCTTTGCCTCTCTTCTGAGTCCCAAACCTACTAAACGGCTCCATTCAATGTCTCACATCTATCGCAGATTCTTTTTTTTTGAGACAAAGTCTCACCATGTGGCCCCCAGTAGAGTGCTATGGCTTCACAGCTCACAGCAACTTCCAATTCCTGGGCTTAGGCGATTCTCTTGCCTCAGCCTCCCAAGTAACTGGGACTATAGGCGCCTGCCACAACGCCTGGCTATTTTTTTTGTTGTAGTTGTCATTGTTGTTTAGAAGGCCCAGGCTGGGGTGGAACCTGCCAGCCTCAGTGTATGTGGCCGGTCATAGGCACCAAGCCGTATGTCTGACTCTTATGTCAAAGTATTAACTGCTTGGCTTCCCCTGAGGACAGCTTTTACTCTAACAGTCACTACTTTTTTTTTCTTTTAAATAGAGACAAGAGTCCCACTATGTTGCCCAGCCTGGGCTCAAGGGATTCTCCTGCATCAGCCTCCTGAACAGCGAGGACTACTGGTACATGCCACTGTGCCCAGCTTCGTCACTCTTTTTAATGAATGACGCTACTGTCAACTTGCGTGGATCATTAAAGATAACCGTTTTAGATTCCCTCTTCAACCATCTTTCACCCCCTAGGCTAGTGATTTATGAAGTTGTCTTTATTCTACTTTGTTGACATTTACTGGAATTTTCTTCTTTCACTCCATCCCTTCTGCCACTACTGTAGTGCAGAGCCTTACTATTTTCTAGCCTTCAAAATTAAGGCAGCCTCCTGGTTGTTCTCCCTCTTGCTCTGCCCCAGTCCATTCATCACACCGTCTCTCCAGCATGTTCTACATGTTTAAAGTACACCTCCTATTAGTCCTCTTCCTTGGTGGAAATCCTTAAATGCCTCCACATCACCTTCAAGAAGGTTCAAATGCTGTAGCATAGTATACAGCAGTGGTCCCCAACCTTTTTGGCACCAGGGACTGGTTTCATGGAAGACAATTTTTCCACGGAGTGGCGCAGGGAAGGGATGATCTCAGGATGATTCAAGCACATTACGTTTATTGTGCACTTCATTTCTATTATTATTTTGTTGTGATATATAATGAAATAATTATATGACTCACCACAATGCAGATTTCGTGGGAGCCCTGAGCTTGTTTTCCTGCAACTAGACGGTCCCATCCTGTACCTGTAGCCGTTCCCCAGCACCAGCCTCACCGCCTCAGCTCTCCCTCAGATCAGCAGGCATTAGATTCTCATAAGGAACTTGCAACCTAGATCCCTCACACGCGCGGTTCACAGTGGGGTTCACCTCTTATGAGGATGCAGGGCTGCCCCTGATCTGACAGGTGATCTCAGGCAGCGATGGGAGCAAAGGGGAGTGGCTGTAAACACAGATGAAGCCTTAACTAGTTCACTTGGTGCAGTCCACCTCCTGCTGTGCAGTCGGATCCCTCCACCAGGCCGCTGACCACACCATGGACCAAAGGTGACAGTGCCCTTGGGAACTGACTCTGATCTAGCTTCCTGGTGTCTATTATTACCTTTCTTTCCTTTTTTACTCCCACCCTCTAAAATATTTCCAGCCACCAGAATTTATCAGGTTTTCTTACTTGTGTGTTCCTGGATGTACTTTTCTGAACTCCTGATCTCTTCTTTCTCCAAGTTTTCACCTGGCTGCTAACAGCACAGCCTTCCTTTAGGAATCAGCAAAGGCTTCGCTCTTCTGGGAGGCCTTCCCACACTAGTATGGTTTAGGCCACCTCTGATGTGACCCTGCAGCCTTGTGATGTCAAAGTCTTTATTTTCTAGCCATCTATTTGACTGTCACCACTCACCATAAGACCCTTGAAGGAGAAACTGTGACATATTGGGTCTTGTAAGCGCTCGCCTTTCGTAGGCCTATTACCTAATGTATGCTCGCAAAATAGTGTATAAATGAGACAATGAGTTAAGACAGTACATAAATTTAGCAATTTCTTTTGGAGAAAAAAATTGGAAGGTATTTTCAAATGATTAGTTGAGCTCATATTTTGATTAGGAAGGTGGATATTTTGATCATAGTAGAAGCACATTGTCTTCCTCTTTTGGGTTGGTTTATTAAATTAAAGAAGACCCTTTGTTGAGATAAATTGACTTGGATGTTAGCGTTAGACAAGTTAGGAAAGTTAAACAAATTTGTCTTCAAAACACCAGCCAATGCTCTCCTAGCTGTCTACTCTTAGATGAATTGTGCCTCAAAAATTCATTTTCCTCATCTGTAAAATTAGGATTATATTCGCCTTAAAGTTGTGTTGTGAAGTTTAAATAGGAAAGTTATAAGAAGTATCTGGGGCCAGGTGCAGTGTCTCATGTCTGTAATCCCAGCACTTTGGTAAACCAAAGTAGGGTAATCACTTAAGGCCAGGAGTTTGAAATCAGCCTGAGTAACATAGTGAGACCCCCTCTCTACAAAAATAAACTAGTTGGGCATGGTGGCATGTGCCTTTAATCCCAGATGCTGAGGGCCTAAGGCAGGAGGATCGCGTTGAGCCTAGGAGTTTGAGGTTGCAGTGAGCTATGATCCTGCCATTGCACTCCAGCCTAGGCAACAGAGCAAGACCCTATCAAAATAAAACAGAAATATATGAATAAAGTAAGTGCTCAGGATATATTTATTATCTTTCTCTTCTAGTGGCTTATTAACCAAATAGGTTAATAGATCATGTTATTTTTAGATGAGGGAAACATATCATTTGGCTTTTGAATAATTTGGCTTATAGACTCTAAGTACCTAACAGTTGTTTAATTCTTCAATTATAGTAACTTTGTAAGTTGTGGAATAAACTCATTCTATATTAATTAATATATATAAATTAACTTTGTAGTATCATAATATAAAAGAATTGCCTATAATTTTCCTGATTATCTATTATAATAACTAGTCTATTATATTGACTAGCACATTAATAAAAGTAGCCTAATTCCATTTTCTTCTTGAAAGCATTTTTATGTGCGCTAAATAATGTATAAGTGTGCAGAGTTAAAATAAACCCAAATAATAATCCACATATTGAAAATTACTATGTGAAGAGTCCTACACTTTATAATTTATTTCTTTGCTGTTGCAGATGGCATAAAGGACTGCTCATAATTCTGGAAAGTAAATCACATTCATGTGGGAAACTGGATTAAATGAGAGACTATAATTCAGATGTTACTGAAATAAGTTTCCAGATAAATAAGCCAAATCTGGGCAGTAAGTTGGACAATTTGACATTTTTTAAGTGTTCTACAAACGTTTGAGATGGCTTTTTAAAGTTATCCTAAAGTCAGCTCTGCCTTTTCTAGGGTAAATAATTGCTTGACTTGAAAGTCTTGGCAAAAGAAATAAGATTCTTATTACCAATGCCCCTCACTTTGTGAATTCTCTCACCCACAGATCTCCAGCAGGTTAAACTGGCTACACATTGGCTGCTTTTCACAAGATGTGACTAATTACTTTAAATTGCTCTGGTTTATTAAGTGAAATCCGAAGTAGCTTCTTTGCCTACCTGACATTTAGTTAATGAGCACAATGGTACCTTCAGGAGATTAATGGAACTTTGATAAAAGAGTAGTTTAATTGGGGAAATAGCATATCTGGATTTCATTGGGGAAAGGGTGAGGTAATCCATATATTTGAATGCAATTTAATGTAATTACATTGTAATTTTGGTTATTGCCAAAAGATGGTTTGTCATTTGAAGTGAGAACTGAAGGTTAACTAATATATATAATTGAAGTCAATCTACAAATATTAATGAGCATCTATTACACTCAAGGCTGTGGAGTATTATGACAAATACAAAGAAACATAAGGCAGGGCAGCGCCTATGGCTCAGTCAGTAAGGCGCTGGCCCCGTATACCGAGGGTGGTGCGTTCAAACCCAGCCCCAGACAAACTGCAACAAAGAAATAGCCAGGCGTTGTGGCAGGCGCCTATAGTCCCAGCTACTTGGGAGGCTGAGGCAAGAGAATCACCTAAGCCCAGGAGTTGGAGGTTGCTGTGAGCTGTGATGCTACCGCACTCTACCGAGGGTGATAAAAGTGAGACTCTGTCTCTACAAAAAAAAAAAAAAGAAGAAGAAGAAAAGAAACATAAGGCAAAGTGTCTACTGCTTTGTTATATATAGTACCATAAGCAAATTAATAGGGAAATGTGGATGTATGCCTGACACCAACCCTGACACTTCCATGTATTTTGACTTCATATTTCAATAATTAAGTTTTTACTGATCTCTATCTGTAGGCCATTGTGGTCACAGAGGAAGTATTGAGCACGATTTCTTTCACTGAATGTTTGTTTAGAAAAACAGCATGGAGGTAAAAAGTAGCACAAGATAAGGTTAAATACTGATAATCCTTTATAGTTGCATAACACTTCTAAAAATATTTTCCTAACTGTTTTACATTAAAATTATTATTTTTAGTTCTGCTTTCCTCTTAAGCTACAAATTTATCCCCCTTTCTTCAGTCACCATAGCTCAGATTATCTGAAAGTCGAGTCTGTTTTATTATTGTTGTTTCCTTTAAGAGGAAGGGTCTCCCTCTGTCACCCAGATTGAGTGCAGTGGCAAGATCACAGCTCACTGGAACCTCCCCCCATCTCGGCCTCCCAAAGTGCTGGGCTTACAGATGAGAGCCACTGCACCTGGCCTCTACTTTAGTCTTGTGTCCCCACCACTTTACCTTTCTTCAACCTCTCAATCCATTGTAATGCAATTTCTGCCTCCCCCCATGAATCCATTTGTAGGTTTTCTCCCATTAGCTAAATGTAATGACCTAGTGCAGTGTTCTCTAGCGTGGCAGTTGTGCCCCTGGCAGCACAGGGATGCACACAGACTGGGGGGTAGTTACCAAGTGAGGGACAGAGGGAATAAGGGCAGGGGCTAAGGGATGAGGATTTTAGGGAAGTAAGGATGGGGAGGAGAGGACAAATGGTTTCAGGAGAAGGAAAGAGAAATTTATTAATTTGCCCACAAATGAGGAGAATGACAGATTCTTCTCCTAAAGCACCATTGTCCTGATTATAAGCTGAAATATGGAACTTATTATGTATGTATGTATGTATGTATTTATTTTTGAGACAGTCTCACTTTGTTGCCCTAAGTAGGTAGAATGCACTGGTGTCATAGCTTACCAGGGCATAGTAACCATAGTAACCTCAAATTTTTGGGCTCAAGTGAGTCTCTTGCCTCAGCCTCCCAAGTAGCTGGGACTACAGGTATGCACTGCAATGCTCAGCTAGTTTTTCTATTTTTAGAGGGGCTGGTCTCGAACTTCTGAGCTCAGGCAATCCAGCATCCTTGGCTTCCCAGAGTGCTAGGATTACAGGTGTGAACCAGTCCAGAAATACTGATCTTTTAAAGGGGAGATTTTCAGCTTCAGGCAATCGCTGTTTTACTGTAGAGATGATTCTCATGACTCCCATCTCCTGCAAAGATAATCTCAAGACTCTATCTGGAATGGACAATTGTCGAGCCATCTCCTGTACTACAAAGAACACTCCTCTACCCCTCTCATTACTGGCCTCTGGCAGGGATGCAGAGACAGCTTGTAAAACATTTGTGCTCTTTGTCAGGCCCTGGCCTCTGTTACAGTTTCTCTGTCTGACACCAGATCTTCAGTGGTGGGTCCCTTTGCCTATGGTCAAACGTCAGATTTCCTCCTCTCTGGCTGCTCTAAGAATCTGCATGCTGAGCAGCTCAAGGTCCAGGGCTTGAGGAGGACCCAGGCTATCCAAAGGCTTGATGCTGCGAGTTTGAGATTAAGTGGTTGGGGAAGACCAGGGAGCTGTAGCCTTGGGTTTCAATTGAGTAGCCACTGGAAGAAAGAATGGAGTCAAGACTAGCTCTGAATCAGGCAGCCATGGGTTTAAATTGAGCCCTCCCACTTAATAAGCTATGAAACTAGAGGAAGTTTGCTCATGCCAGAAGCAGGGACTCTTTCCTGCTTCTCTCTCCCTCTGAACCTCCGCTCACACGTCAGCAGGTCCACGCCACTATCCTCAAATCCATCCACTTCTTTCCATCTCCACCACTGCCCTTCTCATCCAGGCCACTGTCTCTTTCTGCTGAGCCAATAGGCAAGGTTTTAACTTGGAGTCTTCTTTCTCTTTTTGCCCCTTATACTCTATTCTTCACACAGCATCAGAAGAATACTTTCAAAATGAAATCAGATTATGTCACTCTCCTAATTAAAACCCTCCAAATGTTTTCCATTGTAGAGAAAAGTTCCAAACTCCTTAACATAGCCACAGGGCCTTATGTGACTCTGAAACTCCCCATGGCTCAGCAGATTATAGCCATGTATTCTTCGTTTCTTGAACATGGCAACCTCGTGTCTTAAGGGCTTTGCAGTAGCTATTTCTTATGTCTGAAATGCTCCCTTCCAGGCTGACTGCTGCTTCTAATGTCCCCAACAGGACTTCCCTGACTGACGACTCCTATTCATGTCTTACTACTTACTCTCTCTTAGCTAGTCACTATGGGAAATTATCTTATTTGTTCCATCCTGCTCATCCCTACCATCACTAGGACACAAATGACCTGGCCATGTCTGTTCTGTGTGCCTTTGTCCTCCCAATGCATAAAATGGTACCTGGCACAGAGAAAGCAGTCAACAAACATTTGCTAAATGTTGATTCAAGTCACTACATCTCTCTGAGCACTAGTTTTTATTGAGAGAGAATTAAATATTAATATAAAATCTTGTTTCCTTATAGTCTTAGCATTCTGGGAAGCCAAGATAGGAGGCCAGAAGTTCCAGACCAGCCTGAGCAAGAGTGAGACCCTGTCTTTACTAAACATAGGAAAATTAATCAGGCCTTGTGATGGGTGCCTATAGTCCCATCTACTCTGGAGGCTGAGGCAGGAGGATCCCTTGAGTTCAGGAGTTTGAGGCTGAGGCCATGGCACTCTAGCCTGGGTGACTGAGAAAGACTCTTGTCTCCAAAAAAAAGAAAAAATCTTATTTCCTATATATGTATATATATAAAATATATAATTTTATAGATATTTACATGTATAAAATTATATACATATATTCACATATACAAATATATTTTTTATATATGTATGTATTACTTGGCAAAATGGCTAACCCATATTCAGAATGCAATAAATGGTAGCTGTATTTTCTGTGGATAATGCATGGTAAACTCAGGATCCTGGGAGCAGATTCTGAAACTGATATTCATTCTGCAAGTGATACTTATTGGAAACTTTGTAATTTTTTCAGAAATTTCATCTAAAGAATTTGCTGAAAACAGCTTCCAAATTATGAACAGGCCATTTGATGAAAGGTTTTCATAAATATTTTCTCAAACCAGATGGCAATGATTCAGGGGAAGGAAATCTTGATAAATCACTTTTCTGGGTTTTACCAAATATCCTGACCTAGTCAGAATGTTTCAAGAATTCACATCAGAAGATGAGAAGCCTACTGGGAAATATAAAATTTGTGGAACAAACGTTTACATCAATTCCATTAGGAATTAATTCTCAGTATCTAGCCTGTCTTGAGAAGGCTATTAAATATCTTTTGCATATTCAGCTCATCTTTCTCTAGAACTCAGGAACATTGAGCTAACTATCCATTTTCAATTGACTGATAAGAAAGAAAAAAACAGTTCTTACTTTCTGTTTATTTTCAGGTGTGCTCTTTTGCAAATCAAAAGATCATAGTCTTGTTATTTATTTATTTATTTATTTTTGAGACAGAGCCTCAACCTGTCACCCTGGATAGAGTGCTGTGACATCACAGCTCACAGCAACCTCCAATTCCTGGGCTCAAGCGAGTCTCTTGCCTCCACCTCCCAAGTAGGGGGACTATAGGCATCCGCCACAACACCCGGCCATTTTTTGGTTGCAGCCGTCATTGTTGTTTGGCGGGCCTGGGCTGGATTTGAACCTGTCAGCTCAGGTGTACGTGGCTGGCGCCTTAGCCTGTAGAGCCACAGGCGCCAAGCCTTGTTATTTTTTTAATTGACTAGCATTACTTTGTTTTCATCGTATGTGATTTCCAAGTAATTTTCTGTTTATATTAGTGATGTAGTACTTATGATAAAGATACAGTGCCATTTAATTTAAATGCATTTAAATTAAAAAATAATTTTGGTTAAAAGTATTGAATAAATGATAAAGGTATACAAGCAATCCTTAAATTACAAACACCTAACTGACATATGACTCACACTTATGAATGGAGGATATTACAGGTAATAGGTAAATGTACTTGTTCCAACTTTCTTACAAGTTCAACTTAAGAACAAACCTACAGGCTAGATGGTAGCTCATACCTGTAATCCTAGCACTCTCGGAGGCCAAGGTGGGTGGATTGCTTGAACTCAGGAGTTCTGAACCAGCCTGAATAAGAGCAAGACACTGTCTCTATAATAGAAAAACTAGCAGGGCGTTGTGGCGTATGCCTTGTATTTCAAGCTACAAGGGACTTGGGAGGCTAAGACAAGAGGATTGTCCAAGCATAGCAGTTTGAGGTTTCTGTGAGGTTACTGTGAGCTATGATGCCATGGCACTTTACCCAGGACAACAGAGTGAGACTCTGTTTAAAAAAAAAAGTGTTTTTTTTTCCTCAATCAAATTGTTTTTCAAAAAAAATTAAGCCCATAAAATAAGAAATTATCAGGGCTGGGAGAGGTAGCTCATATCTGTAATCCCAGGACTTCGGAGGCTAAGGTGGGAGGATTTCTTGAGGCCAATAGTTCAATACTAGCCTGGGCTCAACCTATCTCTACAAAAAGTACAAATAAAAACAATTAGCTGGGCATGGTAGTGTGTGCCTATAATCCCAGCTACTCAGGAGGCAGATGTAGGAGGATCATTTGAGGCCAGGGGTTCAAGGCTGCAGTGAACTATCATTATACCTCTACTTTCCAGCCTGGGTAGCAGAGTTAAGTGCTCAACCTCTAAACAAACAAACAAACACAAATAAATAAAAACCATTATCAGATCAGTAGTTGTCCTGTATATATAGCCCAAAATCTCTTTGAAGCTGGATCTGTAAAAGTTTTACTTTTCAATGTAGTATCAGAAAAATATGCTCTTCGTAAGAATGACATATTTCCTTTTATTTCTTTAATCAAACAGTGACTGTTACGTAATACATCCTGTTATATACCTCATGGTTTGTTTGAGGAAGAAAATCAAGGACAGATTTAATATACAATCACAATAATTATATTGGCATTTGATATGTTTATGTTCCTCTTCTTTTACATAGGTTTTAATTTCCTATTATATGAGTCCTCCAACTGAGAAAGGAACAGTCATTGAAAAATCAAGGGTGTGATTACTCTTTAAATATTTTACTTCTCTCCAAACAGCAGAAGTGCAAGAACTTCTCTTAAGAAAGAGAACTAATAGACAACGAACCTAGAATAGCTCATTATTCTTCCTATTTTTGCACATTTCTGATGTCTCCTAAAAGTTTTGCATAAATGAAGGTAACAGAGCTAGAGATTTAAATGTGCTTGATTTTAATTGTGTCTGATTCCCTGGCCTGGAATTTGACCTGTCCTCTGAGACTGAAACGGTTAACGCCTGATGGGCATCTAGTCCTGCGTGTATTTTCTGGATATTGTTAATAGACTGTTGGACGTGGACCTGGATTTGTTCAGGATATGAAGCAGGCGTGATTCATCTAGTTATTTTGAAAGGGTTGTCTGCCCCAATTCCGGGAGAGTTGCTTTTGTTTGCCTGCTCTGCTAAAGAGGAAGGCAGACATGAGGTAGATTATATGACAACATGATTACTGGTCTTCGATAAGGAGTCGAAACTACAGTGTCAACTCCAGGGCATCCAAGCTGAAGTGGAGGGGAACAGGATTTGGAAATACCAGGAAGCAATGTCCTTTTGTAAAGTTAGTTTAAACCTGGCTTTCTCTAGGTACATACCTTTTTTGGTTTGGTTTGGTTTTCTGAATGAGTTTAATTTGCCAAACATTCTTATGAGAAGTCCAAAATGTCTTTTAAGTTTTTTAGTGTTTCCTGGCTGCTGAAGATTTACCGCTCCCGGCTTATCTTTAAGGTGGTCAGGGAGGAACCAATGAATGAAAATTGAATTAGGACATCAGGAAGTTCGAGACTGGGGTAATGTAATCAGTGGTAGTGCATAGAAAAGCAGGGAACTATGGTTTTGGTGGCAATGAAGAATTTATTGCAATTTGAATTGATAGTGAATTTTGCATCCATTGTGAACGCTGGATTAGGGTCAGAAACATACCATATCAAAATTATCATCTTTTATTAGTGACTGGGGTCCAGTAAGTCTTTAAAGTGTTGCTTAGATGGAAAAGAGGAATCAAATTCCTGAAATATTTACATTAAGAGAAAGTACTGCCTGGGCGGTGCCTGTAGCTCAGGGTGTAGGGCGCCGGCCACACACACCAAGGTTGGAGGGTTCAAACCGGCCTGGGCCTGCTAAAACAACAAGGGCAAGAAAAAAAATAGCCGGGCATTGTGGCAGGTGCCTGTAGTCCCAACTACTTGGAGGCTGAGGCAAGACTTAAGCCCAACAGTTTGAGGTTGCTGTGAGCTGTGACGCCACAGTACTCTACCAAGGGTGACAGCTTGAGACTCTCCCTCAAAAATAAAAAAAAAAAAAGAGAGAGGCGCCTGTGGCTCAAGGAGTAGGGCACCGGCCCTATATACCAGAGGTGGCGAGTTCAAACCTGGCCCTGGCCAAAAACTGCAAAAACTAGATAAATAAATAAATAAATAAAGTGACTTAAAAAAAAAAAAAGAGAGAGAGAGAAAGTACTGCCTGTTTGCTTATCTTTTTTTTCTTTTTGTAGAGACAGAGTCTTACTTTATTGCCCTCGGTAGAGTGCCACAGAGTCACCCAGCTCACAACAATCTCCAACTCCTGGGCTTAGGTAATTCTCTTGCCTCAGCCTCCCAAGTATCTGGAACTACAGGCCCCCACCATAACGCCCAGCTATTTTTTGGTTTTGCAGTTCAGCAGAGGCTGGGTTTGAACTGCCACCTTTGGTATATGGGGCTGGTGCCCTACTCGATGAGCCACAGGTGCCGCCCTTTTTGATTATCTTAAAAAAAATAAAAAAACCAACCAATCAAACAAAAAAAATTAATGCATTTAAGCCATTTATGTAAAAGTTAATATAGTATACATGAAAAAAAAAAGATATGTGAATCCTTCCTGCACAGAAAATTTTAGGGCTGAGCACCATGGCCCATGCCTATAATCCTAGCACCCTGGAAGGACAAGGTGGGGAGTTGGGAAGATCCCTTGAGCTCAGGAGTTCTACCCATCTGTAATAAAAATAGAAAAATTAGCCAGGGGCTATGTTAGTTGCCTGTACTTGGGAGGCTGAGGCAGGAATTTGAATCATTTGAATCTAGGAATCAAGGATCATTTGAATCTAGGAATTTGAGCTAAAGCTATAGCACAGCAATCTGAAAAACAGAGTGAGACTCTGGTTTAAAAAAAAAAAAGAAAGGGTGGTGCCTGTGGCTCAAGGGAGTAGGGCACTGGCCCCATATGCCGGAGGTGGCGTGTTCAAACCCAGCCCCGGCCAAAAACTGCAAAAAAAATTAAAGAAAAAAAGAAAGAATTTTATTTTATTTTATGGTTTTTTTTTTTTTGTTTTGTTTTTTTTGTGACAGAACCTCAAGCTGTCACCCTGGATAGAGTGCTATGGCATCACAGCTCACAGCAACCTCCAATTCCTGGGCTCAAGCGAGTCTCCTGCCTTCACCTCCCAAGTAGCTGGGACTACAGGCACCCACCACAACGCTCGGCCATTTTTTGTTTGCAGCCACCATTGTTGTTTGACGAGCCCAGGCTGGATTCGAACGCGTCAGCTCAGGTGTACGT